>VDFB02336965.1:0-69553 GCA_007258455.2 Sequoia sempervirens | reverse complement strand
TGGAATGCATATCTTTACTTTTTTCTATTTCTCACAAGTCTCGGCTGCCTACTACATGAGGGAGAGCATCACCCAAGTGCTTTTCCTCTAACCACATACTCACTGTGGTCCCCCGCACATCTACCTAACCGGTAAGATGGCCCTCCCTTCAATGAAGAGATTGGTATGGAAACCCTCTAATTTAATGTCTACCTGAGCATGGCGTTGTGTCCTACATAACTATTGTTGCCATACACTGGATACTCACCTAACATGCATGAAGCTCCCTAGTAGCTATGCAATTCTAGCTCACAATGAATCGACAAAGTGTACACATTGGTAACTGCACTTACTTTGGCCAAATATTTATCATATATATAATAAACACAAACACTTAATACTTTGAGCAGTGTTGTATGTTCACCCACCCCCTTGCTCGATTCGGAAACCTTATTGACCATAAATATCTGTTGACTAACCATGACTCTAATAAATCATAACAAGCTTTCATACTAGAAGTTTTATCACACTTGGTTGATCTAATTGAACAAACAAGTGAATCCCAAACCCTAGTTAATCTATCCAAGAAATAAACTAACTTCCTACTTTCAAGGAAAACTCAAATAACCAATCAAGTATATACTACCAACATAGTTTACATAACATCATAGTTCATGCAAGCATATAAGAAACATGCAATCTACTTGGTATCATATACCTTCTAGATAATTCACATAAATATGTCATACAATCTTGATATTCATAACAATTATAGATATATATCCAATCTTATAGCTAATCTAGCTTCATACACAAACTTAACTAACAACTAAGATAAACAATCAATAACTTGCACAAACACTTTCAACCATTCAACAAAACAAGAATAAAGGATAAGACAACTAAGCATGGCTGGAAATATAAAGCTCCGATAAAGAATTGCAACTAAGGATTAATGCCAAAGCTCAGCTTGTTGCCTTCTTCGATTCAACCTTTCTCTAATTTATCCAATTAGTTTTCTCTTTATCTCAATAACAATGCTCCTCTAACTCACTAGAATTACTCTCAAACTCAGAATACTTCTCACAAGATTATCTCAACAAAGAACACAAATGGACATCAATGATATGCAACCAAAAATCCCTCTAAATGAGAATCAATCTACCCCTATTTATACAGAAAAAGAGAGAAACATAAATCAGAAAGATAGCTATGGTATCCATCACCTTTCTCCCTAAATTGTCACCTCTCAAACTACAAAGGATAACACAATTGCAAGTCTATTATCATGCAGATCGGTTATGCACACTTGGGCGCCTCATTCCTAGATTACTAGCAACTGAAAGAGTCATTTGTTTGACACATTAACAATCCTAAGAAAATACAGATTCAAATCTTGGAAGAGTCATCATAATTCAGATTGAACATGTTGTTTTACAAAGTTCGACTCTTCCAAATGGCCGCACAGATAACTCATGGTTTCCTTCTTGCTTTCTACATCTATTTGTGGCTTTTTAACCATACATCGAGCTTACTAGCTGCGCCTAAAATGGAGGTTACAGTCATAATCAAAATGCACTTCCAAAACAGTTCGGCTTCCTTACCACCTTAATTGTTACGTGGCGCATTGACTTGGTCAAATGCTCGAGCCATTTACTCATCGCGTGGTTCAATTTGCATATAGATACTTAGCTATTGTTTGCTTGATCATCGTGGAAGTAGGTATTAGCTCCTCCACTTTTATGTGAGACTTTGGTCTATAAGCATTCTTTACTCATCGCATTATTTATGCAAATGATATAAGACATTAATCACATGTCTACGTATGGTATACGGAGGTATTTCTACCTACGCATGCTCATGTGTACATACATTCACGTGTATGAGTTTATATATATATGTTTATCATATATACGTATCCATCTATATATATTGGAATACACAAAGTATGCATCACACTTCAATTCAAGGACTCATCATAATGACTCAAATCATTTAAACAATCATAGAGAATTGCAAACATTCATCCAAACATTCCTACCAACATAAATTATATCCAAGATTTACTTACTGACTCATAGTCCAAACAGACTTGGCAAAGCTTTTCTAACCTAGGCCGTGAGTATGTGTATTAGCTCAAGTAGGTACATTAGTGGTTTCCACACCAATTTTCTCTCCTGGATGATACTCTCCCTCTCTTCACTCGAGGATTTGATTCTTTCCTGCATCCAACTTAGCACATGATAAACAAAGTTAGTTGATAATATGAAAATCATTTTCAATATTTAATATCAACATCATTAATACATCTAAAAAGCATTCACTTCATAATATATATTCATTCATCTCATTCATTTTATCATAATTCAGTAAAACATACTCATGCATTAAATACATATTTATTCATAAAAAGTAATAGTAATTGGTAAATACACAATGGGGTGTAACAAATTTATATATCTTGACATAAATATCATCACATTCTATGATCAAATAGTCAATAATATTGTTACACTTCATCCACATTAAAATGTTAAATATTTATCTTATTTTTTATTATCGAATTGTCAATTATCAATAATTATGACAAGATTCTTTATGTAAACCCCTCCACTAAAAATAACCATACACAATGTGAGAAAAATGTTAGAGCTAGGTGAAGTGGGGTCTTTAGTTATTGCAATTGAGCAACACAACAAATGTGCATCATCATAATTGTGGCAAGATTTCTTATGTAGGTCCCTCCACTAAAAATAACCATAAATAATGACAAGCAATATATTAAGAGTTAAGTGAAGTGAGGTCTTTAATTATTACACTTGAACAATATGACAATTGACCATCACCATCATAATTGTAACAAGATTTTTTTAGCAAGGGTCCTCTATTAAAAATAGCCACAAATAATGACAAGCACAATGTTATATTAAAGTTTTGTTAAGTCTTTAATTATTATAATTGAACATCATAAAATTCCTTACATAGACCCTCCACTAAAAATAAAGGTCGATAAACTCCACTAAGAATAAAGGTAAGAACAAAATGTCAAAAAAGTTAAATCAAGTGAGATCTTTAATCATTACAATTGCGACAAGATTCTTTAAGGTGGCCCCTACACGTTCATTTTAAAGATGTAAACGACTCAATAGCTTTTTAGTTTTAGTTTTAAAGCAGTTTTAAAACAGCAGTGATTTAGTTTTAGTTTTTTTTAAAGCATAATAAAACTGCATGTAAGTGAGCAGTCAGGCATCGCTTTGTTTTGTTAGCTTTTTTAGCTTTCTAGCTTTATTTCTCCTACAGCTGATCGTTGTCTTTTGAAACCTCTTTATATTAGAGTTCTTGGTAACTGGTTTGATACACAGTTGAATAATACAAAATTATTATTTCTTTTCTCTAATGTTCGCTCAATCTATGAGCAAATATATTGTTTATTGTTTTTAAATTTTCTGAGCAGAAGATATTAAGTGTTTTTTATAATTGAGTATAAGAACTGTTATAGATTTTCAATCTTTCATTTGGTATCAGAGCAGGTTGCAGAATTTTTTGATTATGCAGGTAGTAAGTCTAGATAAGCAGTTATCTCCAAATGGCCAATAGCAACAATGTACCATTTCAACTTCCATTGTTTTCTGGAGATAACTATGATTATTGGAGTATCAAAATGAAGACCCTACTATTATCCCAAGAACTCTGGGAATTAGTTGAAGCAGGATACCCAGAACCTGCAGATCAGACTGCATTAAATGCCTTGACACAACAACAACGAAATCAACTGAAAGAAGACAAAAAGAAGTATAACAAAGCTCTTTTTACCATTCAATCTACATTGGATGTTTCAATTTTCCCCCAAATTGCTGGTATGACAAAATCAAAGGATGCATGGGAGGCTTTAAAAATTGCATATCAAGGTACAAAAAAAATCAGATTGGTAAGACTTCAAACTTTTCGAAGAGAATTTGCAAATTTAATGATGCAGGAAACTGAGTCTATTCATGAATTTATTGCTAGAGCTCAAGGTGTCGTAAATCAACTTAGGATTCAAGGGGAAACAATAATTGAACAAACAATTGTAGAAAAAATTCTAAGATCCCTTCCTCCTAAATTTGATCCAGTGGTGATAGCCATTGAAGAAAGTAAAGATTTAACTACTTTCAAAGTTGCAAAGTTGACAGGTTCTTTGCAATCTCATGAAAAGCGTATGCAACGTTCTATGGAAAGTTTGGTGCAAGCTTTCCAGTCTTCTGTAAAACTTGAAGAAAATTCTCCTTCTCACACCACTAAATATCAAGGTGAATCTTCTTCTAATAATAGAGGATGAGGTAGAGGAAGAGGAAGAGGAAATAACAGAGGATGAGGACAAAGTTCTGTAGATCGGAGGAGTATCCAGTGCTGATATTGTGAAAGGTATGGTCATTATGAATCTGAGTGCAGAAAGAAGAAATCTGACTTGAATAAGTCAAGAGCCAATTATACAGAAGATTCTTCTGCAGATACAAAACATTCCACCTTTTTCACATGCAATTTGGCCAAAGAACACCAAGAGGATATTTGGTTCTTGGACAACGGCTGCTCCAATCACATGACAGGTAAATTTGATCTCTTTGTCAAGTTAGATGATTCAGTACGAAGTCAAGTTAAATTTGGAGATGATAAGGAGGTTGATGTAATGGGAAAAGGTACCCTTGCAGTCAAGACTAAGCAAGGAGAAACTACTCATATTCATGATACTTTGTTTGTGCCACAGTTACAACATAATCTTCTGAGTATTGGGAAGCTTGTAGGAAAAAATTATAAAGTAGTGTTTGAAGATAACTATTGCAAGATATTTGATAAATCTAACAATCATCATCTTGTAGCAAAGATTTGTATGACAGAGAATAGATTGTTTCCTCTCACATTGGTTTCTAGTCAGTTGCATGCACTCAAATCAACTACAGATGATTCGTGGTTATGGCATCAACGATATGGTCATCTGAATTTTCAAGGGTTATCTTTGCTCAATAAAAAGAATATGGTAAGAGGGCTTCCTCCAATCAAGGAAAAAGAAGAAATTTGTTCAGGGTGTGCTTTTGGCAAGCATCATCGAGATAGTTTTCTGGTGAATAAATCTTGGAGAGCAAAATCTCCTCTAGAGCTTGTGCATGCTGACATTTGTGGTGACATGCAAGAGGAATCATTGGGTAAGAACCTTTATTTTTTGACTTTCATTGATGATTACTCATGCCACACTTGGGTTTATTTTCTTAAGCAGAAATCTGAAGCCTTTACATGCTTCAAGAATTTTAAAGCTATGGCTGAAAAACATAGTGGGTATCATGTCAAGATACTCAGAATAGATAGAGGGGGAGAGTTTACCTCTAATGAGTTTGCTGATTTTTGTATCAAGAATGGGATACAGAGACAGCTTACTGCTGCATATACACCTCAGCAGAATGGTATTGCTGAAAGAAAGAACCGTACCATCATGGAAATGGCACGAAGCATGTTGCAGACAAAAAATCTTCCAAATAGTCTTTGGGGAGAAGCAGTTGCCACTACAGTTTATATTTTGAATAGAAGTCCCATGAAAGCTGTGCAAAACATCACTCCAAAGGAAGCCTGGAGTGGTCACAAGCCTTCAGTGGCTCATCTTCGAGTCTTTGGATGTTTGGCATATGTGCACATTCCAGTTCAAAAGCGGAAGAAGTTGGATGCCAAATCCCAACTTTGTATCTTTGTGGGATATTCTACTGCAACTAAGGGATATAGATTCTATAATCCTGACACAAAGCAATGGATTGTTAGTTGGGATGTGATTTTTGATGAAGGGGGAGTATGGCAGTGGAAAGATGTTGTGCAGCAAAATCCATCAATAATCATAAACATGGAAGATAAAATTGTTCCTCCTCTCCCCACAAGCTCAAGTGGAAGTTCAAGCTCAAGTTCCAGTCCTCCAAGTTCACCCAGTTCTTCTAGTAGCACAAATTCAGATAGTGATTCACCTCCACCATCACCTCCACCATCAGTTCCAAGAAAGGTACGAAGTTTGGTTGATATTTATCAGAGGAGTGCAAATATAGTTCCAATTGTTAATTTTGCTTTATTTAGTACAATTCAAGTTGAACCCTCTGTGTATGAAGAAGCAGTGAAAGAACCAGTATGGGTTAATGCTATGAATGATGAGATGAATTCCATTCATAAGAATAATACTTGGGAATTAGTGCAACTTCCCAAAGATAAACAGGTGATTGGTGTGAAATGGATCTACAAAGTCAAATATCATGCTGATGGTTCAGTGGAACGACATAAGGCAAGATTAGTTGCCAAAGGATTTGCACAAACTCCTGGAGTGGATTATGCAGAAACTTTTGCTCCTGTGGCTAGACTTGATACAATAAAGATTATATTGTCTATAGCTGCACAGTACAAGTGGCCAATATTTCAAATGGATGTGAAATCAGCATTCCTTAATGGTTATATAGATGAGGAAGTTTATGTGGAACAACCTATGGGTTATGAAGTTCAAGGAAAAGAACACTTAGTCTACAAGTTGAAGAAAGCTCTTTATGGGTTGAAGCAAGCTCCTCGTGCCTGGTATGCTAGAATTGACAGTTATTTCATGAAGAAGGGATTCAACAGAAGCCACTCAGAGCCAACCTTGTATGTCCAACGTATTGGTAATGATATTCTCATAGTTTGCCTTTATGTTGATGATCTTATTTATACAGGTAACAACAAAGCTCTCATAGAGAAGTTTCAAGCAGAAATGAAACAAGAATTTGAAATGTCAGATCTGGGACTCATGCACTATTTTCTTGGTGTGGAGGTACTACAAACATCAAAAGGTATATATATTTCTCAAACCAAGTATGTTGCTGATTTGTTGAAGAAGTTTAGATTGGTGGACTGCAAAGCACTTGCAACCCCCATAGCAATTGGTGAGAAATTAACCAAGGAGGATGTTAGTCCCAAGGTTGATGCTACTTTATATAGAAGTTTGGTTGGTAGTCTCATGTACCTCACAACCACTAGACCTGATATTATGTATGCTGTGAGCCTCACCTCTCGGTTCATGCAGGATCCACATGAGTCTCATTAGCGAGTTGCTAAAATAATTTTGAGGTATGTGAGTGGTACACAAAATTTTGGAATTCACTATTTTCCCACTAAATAGTTCGAGTTAGTTGGTTACACAAATTCTGATTGGGCTGGTTCAGTGGATGATAGAAAGTCTACATCTGGATATGTTTTTTCACTTGGTTTTGGAGTTGTTTCTTGGAGTAGTAAAAAATAGGCAACGGTGGCTCTTTCTTCAGCAGAAGCGGAATACATGGCAGCGTCATCAGCAAGTTCTCAAGCAATATGGATTAGAAGAATATTGGCAGATCTACATTTGATTCAGGAGCATCCAACCACCATTTATTGTGATAATAATAGCACTA
This sequence comes from Sequoia sempervirens, assembly GCA_007258455.2. Lineage (NCBI taxonomy): Eukaryota > Viridiplantae > Streptophyta > Pinopsida > Cupressales > Cupressaceae > Sequoia > Sequoia sempervirens. Next base: position 62,153 of record VDFB02336965.1, on the reverse strand, counting down.
TTGCCATGACAAAGAATCCTGTGTTTCATGCCAGAACGAAACACATAGAGATCCGACATCATTACATCCGTGACTTGGTTCAAGATGGACAAGTGGAGTTGCAGTTTTGTCCTACATCTGAGCAAGTTGCTGATATCTTTACCAAGGCTCTTTCTACAACAAGTTTTGTGGCCTTGAGAAATCAGTTGGGACTCACTCCTATTGATCATTCAAGGGGAGATTGAAGATGTGAACGACTCAATAGCTTTTTAGTTTTAGTTTTAAAGCAGTTTTAAAACAGCAGTGATTTAGTTTTAGTTTTATTTAAAGCATAATAAAACTGCATGTAAGTGAGCAATCAGGCATCGCTTTGTTTTGTTAGCTTTTTTAGCTTTCTAGCTTTATTTCTCCTACAGCTGATCGCTGTCTTTTAAAACCTCTTTATATTAGAGTTCTTGGTAACCGGTTTGATACACAGTTGAATAATACAGAATTATTATTTCTTTGCTCTGCTGTTCGCTCAATCTGTGAGCAGATATATTGTTTATTGTTTTTAAATTTTCTGAGCAGAAGATATTAAGTGTTTTTATAATTGAGTATAAGAACTGTTATAGATTTTCAATCTTTCACATTTTACGCCTTGTCTACCATCATCATAATTGACTTATGTGGTTGCAGCTTTCCACAGCTTTTCTTACACGCGTTTTCATCACTATATTCATCACTTCCTGCAAATACACAGCATTTCACCTGCTCACCACCGAGCTTTCTTTCTTTCCAGTTTATCTCTTTATTGTGTCTTCCTTGCAAAGCTCAACGCCCATTCCATGGAATCTGCTTCTACTTCTGGGCGTCAACCAGATGACGAGCGTACAAATGCATCTCAAGAAATTGCTTCATCACCACTTACAAATGCTTTTGAAGAGCTCGTATCATCTCCATCTACTGCTGCTACATCCTCAATATCAGGGAAAAAGCTGTCCTACGACGTGTTTATCAACCATCGCGGCCCTGATGTCAAACACACGCTCGCAGCCGCTCTTTATAGTACCCTCGATGTCATGGGATTGAGGGTTTTCCTTGATAAAGAAGAGCTTCAACTCGGGGATTTCTTGCCTGCAGAAATTGAAGAAGCAATGCGCAGTGCTTCGCTCCATTTAGCTATATTTTCCCAGAACTATGCACAATCCCCCTGGTGTTTGGCAGAGCTTGCGTTTATGCTTAGAACTGGTACCCCAATTATTCCTATTTTCTATCATGTTCAGCCTGATGATGTCAGATATGCAAAAGGAGTGTATGCTGATGCCTTCTTGCGCCACACAGAAAAGAGAAGATACACCGCAGAGAAGATCCAGGAGTGGAAGAATGCGCTCAACAAAGTTTCTTACAATGTCGGCGAGATCATACATAACAATGAGTGAGTATTGAATAATTTGTCTTCAGTACTTATTCGGTGCTTTTATTTTATTTCTTATTTTGTCTGTATACATTTCATGATAAACGATGTTTGCCCTGTTTCGTTTTGCTGATATGTTCAGTGACGATGGGAGGGTGGTCAAGAATATTGTTAATAGTGTTTTGAAAGTTGTAAAAAATGCGCCATTTGTGGTTGCCAAACATCCAATTGGTCTAGATGAAGCTGTCATAGACTTTGAAAGAACAACACTTCAGTCTGCAGAAAGCTATTGCACTGTGCAAATCGTGGGAATATGGGGTTGGTATGGGTGGTGCTGGAAAAACCACTCTTGCGAAGCAATTATATAATAATAAATATACAACTATGGACAAGTTTAGTTTTCTATTAGATGTTAGAGATGCTGATTCCAAAAATGCATTACATAAGAAACAGGAAAAACTTCTAAAGGATCTCGGTCTTCAAGGTGTATCAGTTGACAATATAGAAGAAGGGAAAGGTATTCTTGCCTCTCGATTGAGATCTGTTCGGGTACTCATTGTTCTAGATGATGTGGATAGTGTAGATCAATTGGATGCTCTAGTCCCTGAGAAGGATAGTCTTGGAGGGGTAGTTTGGTTGTAGTCACTACAAGAGAATATGAAATCCTTCGATTTTGGGGGCATCTCATCTATTTATAAAATGACAGTTCTAAATCCACCTCATGCCAAGCAACTTCTTTTTTGTTGGCATGCTTTTCTAAAACCATGTCCACTAGATGAATTTGAGAAGCTTGTTGAAGAATTCATCAAGGTTTGCGATGGCTTACCATTATCTCTGAAAGTATTTGGAGGACAGCTTTATGGCAAATCCAACAAACTTTATTGGGAGAATCAATTACAAAAATAGTTACAATACTGCCCAAAGATATCAAAAATAGGTTAAAAATAAGTTATGATGCCTTAGATAATGAAGGGAAGGAAGCATTTTTGGATGCAGCTTGTTTCTTCATTGGAAAGAAGAAAACTTCAGCCATTGCAGCTTGGGATGGATCAACTGGGAGTGGTCTGTGCAGTTGGGAAAGTCTCTTGAATAAGTGTCTTCTTGAACTTGATAATGATGAATGCATAAGAATGCATGACCACTTATGAGATTTGGGAAGAGAAATCGCAAATCATGAGTCACCTTACCATCTTTGGTCTCCCCACCAAGTTATTAATGTTGACAATGAAGTACAGGTAATATTAATACTTTTCTTTGTTTACCTATATTTGTTTTGTTATTGTTTCATGAAGTTTAATGTTTCCATAATTTTTTTATTTGTTTTTTGTTTGTATTTTAAAGGGAATTGCTATTCGAGCAATAAGGGCTACAGCGGAGGCGGTGGGCGAAGTTCAATTGGCTAAAGCATGCTGTTGCAGGCAAAAGGTCACGAGGTCTAGTCACCGGTCAATAAGTTTAAGGAGCGCACTGCAGTTTATAAGAAGGGTTACCCAATTCTTACAGTCTAAAAAAATAAAAAATAAAAAAACTATAACAGATGAATCAACAAGTGAGTTTGAACAGATTCCTCGATGTTCCCAAGATGGAGAGCTCATAGTTAACACAAGCAGAGGATTTTGTAGCCTGACACCTGCTTCACTTGGATTAAAGATTCTTGATGTTAGAGTAAATTATTATAATCAAGTGATCGGTGATCTTTCAAGAGAGCTGGTATGGCTTCGCTGGTTTGGCATGGAGCATAGAAATCTTCACTCATTGAATTCATTGAAAAATTTGAGGGTTTTAAAACTCAAAGCAAATATTGGTGAAGTAAATCTCTTAGAAGAACTGTGGGAGAGTGACAGCGATGTAAGTATTTTATAAAGCTTTACTTCAATATTTTTATCATTGATCGTTTTCAGTCGATCTCATTGAGAATTTGTTGCAGGCTCCTATGCAGTTAAGAGAGTTGCTAATTTCCTCCTGCACAAAATTCCAAAGATTTCCAGAGTCAATAGGATGTCTCAGGCATTTGAAAAAGATAGCCGTGAGAAATGGGAGCAGCTTGAGGAGTCTGCCGGAATAACTTTGTCTTCTTCAATCGCTGGAGCACCTGGAGTTAGGAGCATGTCATAAGCTATCATTACTACCCAACAGCTTTGGTGATTTGAGAAATATGAGGCACCTTGATTTGTCCCTTTGCTCGGAATTGAAGAAGTTGCCACTCTCTTTCAAGGAGCTCGCACTCCTGCAACACCTCGACTTATACGGATGTTCTAACCTCACCTTAGAGTCAGATATTCTGGAAAACATGACACAGCTAGAGTATTTGAAACTCTTCGGTTGCAAGCAATTGGAAGAGCTGCCTCGCCACATCACAAATCAGGTCTCCTTGACAGAGCTCGATTTATTGTATAATGAGAGGTTAAGGGAGCTACCAGTGAACATAGGCCAACTGAGCAAGTTGCAACAGATGAAAATCTCAAGTGAATTGTTGACAAGCCTGCCAACATCTATTGGAGATTTGTCTTCCTTGACTTGTCTTAAAATTTATAAATGTCAAAAACTGGGATGTCTACCTGACTCTCTAGGGTGTCTTAATCTCTTAAGGGACTTAGAGGTAAAGAATTCAGGCGTGAAATCATTACCAAAATCAGTTAGGCAACTAATTAATCTTCAAACACTGAATATAAGGGAATGCCCAATGAGCGAATTGAATCTTGGAGCGGGGCCATTTACTTCTCTGCTGCGCAACCTTAAGAGTATAATCCTATGGCATATTGAAGTGTGCAAGATCTCCATCTCCGAAGACTGTTGTCCAGGCCTTGAATCACTCAACGTTGCCGACAATAACAATCTAACAGAGATAGATGTCCTACCAACTACAATCAAGACAATGGAATTGAAAAGTTGTAAAATGTTGAGGAACATAAGGTGTATTGATGGTGTGGTAGGCATTCAAACGCTGAGGATAAGTGGGTGCCCTGAGCTGGATGCACTTCCCAGTTTTGCACAATCAGCTGTTCTCCGAGACTTTGAACTGAAAGGCTGCAATGGAGTGAAGAAAATACAAGGTTTGGAACATTGCAGAGCATTGGAGACGTTGACAGTGCATACAAGGTGGGAGGAGGCGGGTATAGAAAGTTTGGAGCACATGGAAAGATTGAGCGAGTGGATCTCAGAGCAATCAGCAGAGCAGGTGTTGAAGGTTGCATTAAAAGCATGCAGGTAATATTGCTTACTGGTATATAAAATTCTAATTATTTTTGATTGATTGTGTATTGACTGAATGTCTTGATTTGCAAAGAGTTTGCAAAAATGGGCCGATGAAACAAGGATATGCACGCGGGCGGTCCCTGATGCGGCCTCACTTCTTAACTCATTTGCCTTTCCCAATCTCTCCGTCTCCTTGGCTGACCGGGAAACCAAATTTAGAAAATACCTCAAATTGCCCTCCACTGCCCGCTGCCTTCTTCTATATTTTGTTGTGAATTATGAATCTCCAAAAGCTTTTCTGAATTTCGAGTTGGGAAATCTTCAAGGAAATACCGTTTTTAAAATAAAAACCGGTTATGATGATGTGGAGTTGGAGGAGGGTAAATGGGTGTGGACAGCTCTCATTACACAACATTCCAGAATCCACAGTGGACGTCCACTTTGCATAGAATTCACGTTACACTCAGAATCATGGGCAGAAGAGGTAAAAGGGGAAGTGGAGAAGGAATTGCTTGTGACGGGAGAAGAGGGGAGAGTTGTGGAGGCTTTCTCCAGTTTATGTTTGTCTTTATCAAATTAATATTGTTAACATTATTCATAACTAAATGAGTAGAAGTATGAAAAGGTGTTAGCACATGGCTGATGGTATATGTTTTTAATAGTATTTCAATGTAATTTTTTATTATTTTTTTGATGTATAGCAAATCTTGCTAATCTAGTAATATTTTTAATAGTATTTCAGTGTAATTTTTTATATTTTTTTGATGTATAGTAAATCTTATTAATCTAATAGTAATAATACTTAGATTTCTATATGATATTTAATAACATTCTTTTGAATTTTGAAAAGAATTATCAATTTTACTTTTTTAAATAGAAACTCCATGTCATTCGAATGGATTTATCTAAATTATAGTTTAATAATTTAGGATTTCAAATCTGTATGATGCGGAGATGCCTTTGATTCTCCTGTAGTCACTCTTTTACTTGGTCACCATGGTTGTGTCTATAACTAATTTCAGGGGTTTCCATCCCTCTTTGTCGAAGCTTTGCCTCAGGGTTTCCTACTCTAGCCAAAAAAATTTAAACTATTGGTTCTCACATGTATGGTGGGAAATTATCTACTAACATTTTCCCTTGTTCCTACAACAGTTCACCTTGTGCCTTTTGTGGTTGTTCTTAAAAATGCATTCTTACTCTCAGCTTTGCCACTTTTTACCCCTTGGTTGGGTATATTTGGGTCACTCAGTGCCATGGCTTTTCCATTCTACCCTAGTGGTATAGTAAGAGCATTGTCTGTAGCTTGACATACGCATTTTTAGCAGCTCCATTTGTGTGTTGGGCTCTTATGAAAGTAATGTCATCTTTGGACACGTCAGTTGATTGTGAAGCATTGAGAGTGTGGGGAACATCACAAAAATGTGAACCAGTCTCTGGTTATGATGGTTTATTAAAAATAGTTGTTCTGTTTGCAATTGGTGGTCATTAAAGAGTGTTCTAACCAACTGTTCAACAACCAGAACTCAGTTCATGAAACTTTTTTTGGGTTACTGCAATTCGAATAGAGCAAGTTATTAATTTCACATAACAAAACTAAAAATCGTCAGTGATGTATGTTTGTCTATCACCTCAGATGCGAAAAGCCATTGTTCTCCATCATTTTTTTTATTTTTTTCCAATGTGGCTGGCTAGGCTTGACTAAGGGGCTTGAATTTTATGCTTACTTATGGTACAGTCACATGTGGAGAGCAATGACTGGATGGAGTCCATAATCATAAAAGTGTACTAGGAAAATCTCAAAATTTTCACTTTCTTTTTTCTGGTTCCAAAAACTTTCCAACAAAATTATAATATAAAAAAAATGTGCATAGTAGAAAAGTTGAAACATACTCTGCTTGTCTATGAGTTAGACCAGAAAAAATCTTCTATTCTAAATCATAGATGCTTCATTTCAACGTCCAGTATCAATTCTTTCTTGCTAATAAAATAAAGAATACTCCATACTAAATACCCTACTACCCTAGAACTTTAAGGCTTGAGAAGTTGAGAACGTAAAAGACCTTGAGCACAAAATCTAGAGTATAGAAACAACTGCCTATTCTTTTGAATTGATATTATATCAGGAATTATGATACTAAAGTTTAGTAAATAACCTGATACCCTTAGAACCTAAGATTTGTGAAGTTCTGAACATGAATGACCTCAACACACAAAAACAACCCAGCACCCAAAAACTAGGGTGTAGAATCAACCTAACATCCAAGCTTGGAAATCATTCATAAGCTACAAGTGTTATAGCCAAACTCCACCTTTGGTTTATGCCTTGCATGAATCAGATAAGATGGGATAACCTAGGTTAGATTACAGAGGTCCCCTCAAGAATATGAAAAATAAAGGAATTGTGTGAATCGAAATTTAGAAAGCATTTTGTTTGTTGCAACAAGCTGCAACATACATAGATGGTAGTGGATAATTAATTGGATCTTCCACAAAATCTAAAACAATATATTTCATTATAGGCAATTGTGTCTGTCTTAGGCACAATCAAAAGTGTGTAGGATACAGGTCAATATCTACATCCTTGGTAAGAGGCTTATATTGGCTTGTATGGTAATCTACTATCAGAAAACACTTGCAAATAACTAAGTATCGTCAGCAAAACTTCCACGTTTATATATGCCTCCCATGAATCAGATAAGCAGATGTTTTAGCTTAGCTGGGATTATGAAGGCATATGCAAGCTCCTCGAATATATATGTTAAACAAAAACCTGTAACAGAAGCAGCAATGTTGTAAACATCTAACAAACATTGAAGACTAAATAGATGATTGGCTAAAAAGGACTATACAGGCTTCCTAAAGTAAGAGCTCGACCATTTTTATTGTAGAAAATATCATTTGAGATTTTGCTTTCACAACTGCCCTTTGGTCATTAGGTGTCTGATCACCCCAAATCACTCTACACGTGTTATGTCTTTGTGTCTTCTGCAAACTGTTCTCTGTTTGGAGGAAAATTATTACACAAACCGACCAAAGCAAAATCTTTAAAAGATGAAATGAACCAGAACCAGTCACCCTAGAGCGGCAAACCAGACCACTCTCCTACGGCTGGGCTTAATCAGCACACTCTAAGCGTTGACCCCGCTTAGGCAGCTTGTGGGGGGCCCAATTACCTGTCCCAACTTCTTGTTCGCCGTTTCCGTTCACAGTTGCCATTCAAATTGTTCCTACGCAGTGCACCGTTTCAACACATTCAAAAAACAAGTTTCCAACGCTATTGGTTTTCATTTGTCAGTGCACTCGCTACCTATGCGAAAATAGGAGATTTGGAACAAAGGATGGACGCCCATCACACGATAAAGGAAAGCGGACTTCTGCCAGATGTTGTAGCTGTAACCGCCCTGGTGGACATGTATGCAAAATGTGAAAGCATAGACAATGAACGTGAACTCTTTGACCAAATGCCTCAAAAAATGTGATCTCACGGAATGCCATGATTGCAGGATATACGCAAAAGGGATTTGTTGAAAAGGCTTCGGAAACTTTCAAGCAAATGCAATTGGCGGGTGTACAGCCAGACTCCGCAATCTTTGTCAGCATCCTTCCTGCCTGTCCCGAAATGGGAACTTTGGAACTTTGGAACAGGTTATGGACATCCATCAAAGCATAAGCGATAGAGCAATTTTGTCGGTTAAACCTGCGGTAGATGTGTGGATCTATTTTATTGCTGGAATACAGGCTTACGAGTATTTTCAGCAATTCTATTTTTTTTTTTTTTCTATCTTAAAAAAGATGTGACATGTGTTCTCTCAAGCATCTATACAGGAAAGGAAAGGAAAGGAATGGTCCTTTTATAGTCCACGATACCAGGTGATCTGTTTTTGGGTCTACAGACGGTTTATAGTATATGGGACTCCTCATACTCCCAATATGAGGGAGGCACCTAACTCGTGCTCCACAATATGAGGTGTACATACCTTACCCCCTCCAGGATTTGAACTTGTGACCTCTCTTTCAAGAGTACAAGTTCTCCACCATTAGGCCAACTCAGGCGTACAGAAGTAGGCAGGTGGTGTGAACAAATGGTAAGGAGGTTGATGAAAGATAAAGAATTAAAAAGGTCGCCCGATGTAATTGGATTGAAGGCCATGTGCTTCTTCTGTAGGGGGTAGATGACTCTCATTCTAATGTCTAGAAATTAGTTAATTCTACTTTGATTTTTTAATTTTATCATCATTCAAAAACATTCTTTCTAAGTAAACATAATCATTGTTGGAATATATAACTAAAAAATAAAAATTCCACATTTTTCTACTCAAATTTCATATCATATAAAGATGAATAATTTTTTTTCTTTGATAGAGATTATTATTTTTCCTTGTTTGACCATCCCATCCTCATAGATTCTCTTATAGGAACCCTCATCTAAACCTATCCATGCATTTTCCTTCATCTTCCTACTTTCATTACCCTTCGTCCATTATCATCCACCCCACATGATGTCTCATTCTACATGTCTCACAATGATGACCACTTTGATAATGAACCTCTATTGGATAACTCTAAGTTTGTCACTCACCAAAATTGACCACCACTTGTCTCTCCTCCAAAGTAGCCTACGTGATGATGTCACCTAATCCTAAATCTCTTCACTTGCAAACTCCTTAACAAATATCATCATCACCCATCTTGAGGGGCTAGAGATATTACAAGCTAGAGGATGCATTATTTGCACTCATATCCCTTTATAGTCTAGTTCTCGTGTGTTCATTCTTCTCTTCTAGCTAACCTCTTTTCTTTTTCCTACCACTTAATATACCTTCACCTAAATTTCCATGCCTACTCCACGTCTAACCCACATTCCTACTATTTATGTCCCTCTTTCTCCATTCCTCATTTTAACTATGACTATTTCCCTTAGACAATTGTTTTACCTCTTGCCCCTATGTGCCACCTTCTCAACCCTTACCCTTCACTTATCTTGCTTGATCCTCTCTTACTAATAGTGTCACTACCTCTCCTATCTTACCCTCTACCTCACAAACCTTGCCACTGTCTTATCATAACATGATTTTTTTACATCTCCTACCCTCAACATCCCAACCTACACCCCTAACCCTATCATTTATCATCTAGTTCAATAAATGTCTATAATGCAATACTATCTATCTTTTCTCACATCATCTTATGCCTTGGGGGATGAAACCTTAAACCTCCTCCACAACATAATATGTTTGGCTATAATAAATCACCCATAAGAACCATAATTCATCATGCTAAACATCGATGTACATGTATAACTAGATACATGATTTGAAGACAATGTTCAATTCTTTATATATCAATGTTCATTGACTATTACTTTGATGATCAATTCATAACTAAGATTTTTCTTTATTATTAAGGAAAAATCCTTATAACATGTTTCTACTCTTTATCTTCCTATTCTATGGGTTCCTTCCTCTATCTTAGTTATCTTTTCATGGAACATAGTCAAGTCAACATAGGATTGCAGGTCAATTTCATTAATGTTATACATTGTAATCAAGGCATAAATGAGAAGGTGATAGATTTTTTCTTCTATTAAATGACCATTTACTTTCGTGAGTTGATTGCTCCTCATCATTTGGGTGCTTGAAAATATTTTTTCTTGGGTTAAAGCTATAAAAACTCCAAAGCGGCGTTGAGGAAGGATGGTCTTGACCTTTTTAACCCTTGTTAATTCTTAGATATTTGCAACTATCTCTACATTTCTTAAAATTGGCCTCCAAGTTATCCAATCTGCCTCTATATACTTGTAATTGTTCAATTGATCATCAAGAGGCATGTGGGGGTTGAAACTCCTCATGATGTTGCCATCACTCACTACTACTCTGCCATATCTTTTCAACTATCATAGCCATGATAATAGGACATGTGTTTCAGGTCTCTGTATGCCTTCTTTCCCTTTTGGAGCATTCTTTCTCTCATTATGCTCTGGTTTGCAAGCACTTGACTATCATATTTTTGTGTCCACCATTCCTTGTCCTTTGTCTTTTGATTATATCATTATTACTGTTGGCCATCAAGATCACCACTATGTCCATTGTCAAGCTCACATACTATGTCTATTGTCATGAGCACTCTATCCACTTTATAGCCTTGTAGGTTCTTCTATACTCTTCTCTTTATCTTTACCAATTCCTTAAACTTTTTCCACTTAATGGAAAACACTATAGGTCACTATCCTTCATGTGTCTTTTACAAAGTTCACTACCCTTCCATGACTGTCCTCATGACTTGTCATTGTCTTAATCAACTTGAATACCTCTGTTCCAAATTATCTTCTTCAATGTCTCGACCTCTATATATCTACTCACTGCATTTTGATTCTTACTATCTACAAGATTGTCCTCAATTCACTGCTATATGAAGTTCATTTTTTCTTTTAATGAAATCTACGTGCTTTGAAGTTCTATCCACTACTCATGCATTTCCAAGTTACTTATCAAATGTCTCTTAGCTAAGGTTTTGACAAGGGTTTGTAAGATAAGAAAGCTCTTTTAGCAAGTTTCAATGCAAATCACATAGTATTCACAAACACTTAACTTCCCAAAAACACCTTCCACCCTTATAAGGCACATGATAGGTGCCATAATAAAGGTTGAAAACCCAAGGAGGGTGTAGGAGGTTCTTAGGGGCTAGGTGGTTGCCATGTGTCTCATCCATACCAGTGCCATACCTTTTACCACTACTATACTTTTGATTTCAAGTCTTCTCTTTGCTTATGCATTCATTTTGTCATTCTTGCTACTATCATGTATGCCTTATGTTCATGGAGAAAATTCCTTCTCCATTCATTTGTCCACTATGCTCATGAATTTCACCCTTTAATGGAGAAACCATAAAGATAGTTTCAATATAATTGCCATATAACTCAATGTCATTCCTAACTTCAATCTTTTGCTTATGCTCTTTTGAAATTCTCATATTCTTTACATTGCCCATTTGTTGTTGTTACTACTTTATGAACAACCTTTTCTCTAGTTTCTCGACATTTAAGATGCATAGTTCCTTAAAACTATTGTCACCCCCATATTTGACCTCTATCTCTCTTTATAGTTCACTACCATATATCATCATTGTACTCTTCTTTAGTATCAAATTGTTCCTTTAAGTTCATTGGAAAGCCCCCCCTTTGACTATCATATTGCATTGTTATTATGCATCTTCACATTTTTCATGCATTGACTATTAAACTAACCTTTTGATCTATACACTCTCTCTACATAGGTTTGTTCTTTCTTTCTCCATAAAACTATTTAGTTGTCCTATTCCATTTGCTATATCTTTTTGAAGGTCTTCCAATATTTCATGAACCTACACCTCTATTCTTACAAAACCTAGACTTCTCATAAACTTGGATACCTCTGAAGAGTTCAAAGCTTTGAGAAAAAAGGGCATGTACATGGCATAATATGAAGATAAAGATGCAAAGAAGAGTAAGGATCGAGGAAATGGATACTCAATACTGATGGAACAAGTAGAATCAAGGTGAGGGAAAATTCAATACCACTAAATAATATGGACAAAAATGTAAAACAAAGGGATCAAGAATTAAGGATATCGAGTGCTAGGTGCACTTTTTGGTAAAGGAAAATATAGAAGTCCAAAACTGTATGACTCAAGAAAAATGGGTTAGGCATCATTAATGTGGTATGCCAAATTCTAGAAGAAAAAGAGTGAGAGAAATAGGGTGGAAGCCTTTCAAGGTTTAGAGATTGGTTTTACCACATACATTATATCTTTTGGGTATGATGGTATGAGTAATCCTACAAGTATGGGTTCCATAAGAGGAATGGAAATGGGAAGCGGGGTGAGGGAAATGCATAGGGAAAATACTAAAAGCCCAGGATTTTGAGACTTAAAGGAAAACCGAACCCTCAAATTAGGAATTAAGGATGGTGAATACTCAATGTGAAAGAAGAGAAAACATGGAAAAGTGTAAGTAGAGAATAACTAAGGTTCATGGATTAGTCTTGTAGCTTAAGAATTGCATGATTACATGGAGACCTAAAATCCTAGGGTCAAAGGCAAAGCCAAATTAGGGAGTGGAAGCATGGTAAAGCCATGATAAAGTACCTAGGTAATGAGAAGTCTAAAAGACTAAAATTCTTTAAAAAATGGAAGTGTCAGGTTTTAAGGAATGAAGGGAAAGAAAAATGGCAAGAGGAAACCTATAAACCTAATAAATGCTACAAATAGACACAATCACCCCTAAAACTTAGAAATTTATATGGTTTGAGATATTTAGGCAAGCAACAAGTATATTGAAAGACAAAACACTTCAACAAGAACACTTTTAATAAGGGGGTCTATTAAATGAATTCTTAGATTGGTTATAGATGGTGTCCAAAACATGGTTTTGTTAAGAATGGAAGCACTCAACTTGGATAAATTTGAACTTACTAATATATGCCCCAACATCACCTAGAAAGGGGAAAGACAAAGGTATCACATAAAAACTATAGGTAAAAAATATAAATCTTTGATCAAATATCAATAAGGGACTATATAGGAAACAAAATAAACCTAAAAGAGAATTAGAAGCACAATAGAGTCCTTTCCTTGAGAATAATATGTAAGATAAAGGCTCAAAAGGACAAACATCAACAAAGGAGTTTCTTGATTTTATCTTAAATTAGAGATGGTGTTGTAAGGCATAAAAAGTGAAAACTTTATTAGAAAGTGTTCCTAAACATTCTAAGATAAGAAAACCAATGTAGGAACCCATATATTAAGGTTTATTATAATTAAAGTTTTTCAAAATAACTTCATACAAGAAATTAATCCTCATCAATTAACAAGGCCTTTGATTGATCTATGACAAAATGTGTGTGCAAGTGAGTTCATTTCCTCTTCATGAAATCAACTAAACTAATCATTAAAAGTAGGAATTACAATAGTCTTAGAGATAAATTTCATTGCAATGTGACAATTAGCACATAATCAAAGGTTCTTAACAAGGCTAATAGTTGTTCCAATGGGCATGTTTAGAAAACCAAAAGCAATTGGCATCTTTTCACTATGGTGGTAGAGAAATAACTATTTTTCCCCATTTTCTACACCACTAAGTGTCTTGCATCTAGAAAATACCCAGTTTCCTTCATCTCCCAAGAAAATTTCTCCAACGTTGCTTAGATTTACTGTGTCTATGGATGCGTTATGTCTCCTACCAAAGAAGCACATGGCCTCTAATCCAACTACATCTAGAAAGTTTTCTAATTCCTTATCTTTCATCAATCTCCTTACCATTTGCTAACACCACCTGCCCACTAATGCATAAATACTTGAGAGACAAAGTCACATATTTTTTAAGATCCAAATTAAAAAAAATCATTGCTATAAATACTCCTAAGCCTGTATTCATAAGTGATCTACAGGTAGCAATAAAATAGATCCACAAATCCACCACAAGTTTAGCTTACAAAATTGCTCTATCCTTTATGCTTTGATGGATGTCCATACCTTGTTCCAAAGCTCCCATTTTGGCATAGGCAAGGAGGATGTTGAAAAAGGTTGCGAAGTCAAGCTGTACACCCACTAGATGTATTTTCTTGAAATTTTCTGAAGCCTTTTCAACAAATCCCTTTTGTGTTTATTCTACAATCATGGCATTCCATGAGATCACAATTTTTGAGGTATTTGGTCAAACAAATTCCACATTTTGGAAGCATATCTACCAAGGTAGTTGCAGCTACAACATCTTCCATAATTCCATACTTTGTTCCGAAGCTCCCATTTTCACACAAGTCACCAGTGCATTGACAAATGAAAACCAATCGTGTTGGTAACTTGCATTTTGAATTTGTTGAACGGTGGACTACGTGGGAACAATTTGAATGGTAATGATGAACAAAAAGAAAGATAGGTAATTGGGCCCCACACCAGCCATCTAAGCAGGTCAACGCTTAGAGTGTGTTGGTTAATCCCAACCCTTTCCTTGTACACCTACTGCTTCAATCCAAAAATACATAAAACTAGCTACAAATACAACCAATGGCCACATCTTAATCTAATTTGTTAGCTCACGTCATCCATGCACAACTATGCACAAACACAAAATTTATACAATGCATAATATTTGTCCTAGAAGGTGGTTTATAAGATACACATCCTCCAATATATAGGAATTATATGCATGTCCCTTTTGATCTTCAATGGACACATTAAAATTGAGGCTTTTCTTTGGTCACAACACAAATTTTTTAAATTGGTGCTTGACCATATTGAGGTATTATGATAGTTTAAATAATATTAATTAAAAATATGTGTTTTCAAGTCAATGATAGTTGGTCACACCTAATACATAGTAATTCTTCACATGTCCCTTTTGATCTTCAATGGACACATAACAAGTGAGGCTTTTCTTTGGTCACAACACAAATGTTTAGAAATTGATGCTTGACCATATTGAGGAAATATGATAGTTTAAATAATATTAATTAAAAATATGTGTTTTCAAGTCAATGTTAACTGGTCACACCTAATACCTTCTCATACAAATTAATATTTTTTATTTTTTAAATAATGTGGTTCATCACTTTTAAGACTATATTTTTACACCTTTTTATGAGATGTTTTGGAACACGAATATATGTGTCAACTTCTCCCAATATTGAAATTAGAAGAAAAATAAGGGACAACTTAAGAGAGAAGTTTTAGTCTAAAATATCTTGTTTATTATAAATCAAAAGTATGCAGGTGAAGCTTTCCATTTTAGCACCAACAATAGGGTCAATTACTTACTTTTGATGGTAAATTATGTCACAAATTTAGTCTGAGAGAATAATGAAAGAAAGAAAAAATAAATTAGTGTTTTTTATTAATACAAAATGATAGATTGTTCTTGACTTAATAAGATCATGTGTGATCATTAAGTTGAATTTGAACATTTTTAATAAGATTCAAATTGTACATAAATAAATTATGTACACCATCAATATCATAAATTATTGTTATCTTTCTTATAATATTATTTTATACATTTAGTCATATTTCAAACTTTGGCTCTTCACAATTGTATGGCCACTCATTTGATTGAATTTATCAACTCTTTAAGATAAATTTTTATTTGTTGAAGATATTTCTCTCACATACATGATAAGAAAGCTTAATGCTTAAGGCTATAGAATTAATTTAAAAACACTAGCTTATAAAGGTAGGATATGAATGGTTTGAATTCAAATTTGTAGTAGCACCCATATTCTAGAAACCCATTAATGTAGTTTTGTGGTATTAAAAAATTTGAGCTTTTTTTTCCAAATGTTAGCCTCCAATTGTTCAGATTCATAGAGGTTGCAAGTGCATCTATCATTGTAGCCCCTCTGGTCATGAGGAATGAAGATCAACATTGGTTTTTTGTCTTGATATTCTCACAAATACACTACTCGAGCTTAGCAATAATAAAAAAAAGATGGATGAGGATAGAGAGCACTTTGTTTCACTACATTGATGTATCAAAATCTTCCATAAGTTGTGCAAAACATACTAATCACTTATTTACTGTTGTAGCTATGTAGAGAATCTTCATAGAAAACACCAACCATTGAAATTTATCCAAGCACATATGCAACTATTGTGGCAATAATAGATTTCCATATGACAATGCTTCATTTTCCTAGTAATACTCCTCATTACAAGGTTGTTGTCATAACTATGTTAATCAAAATAAAATATTTCCTAACTACTAATCCTTGAATCATGAGCCATTTTATTTTTGCACGTGTTGCTATATGAGAATCTAGGAAAAGGGCGCAAAGCTAGGGCCAAATTATGTCATAGACATAGATCTATACTTAGTTTGGCAATTCATATTGTCTAAATTACTCATAGAATATACTATAATGGCATTTTCAAACTTGTATTACTTAGGTTGGCCTATAAAGGCCTAGAAACATTGATGTAGAATAAGATAATATGAATTATCCAATATGGTGAAATGTAAAGGAATAGTTCATTAAAGATGATATTGATGGATTTGGTATATTATATTTGTATCTTCTATGCACAAATCAATTTTTACTTTTTAACATATTAACTTACAAATATATTTTTATAAAAACTTGTGTTATCACATCATTGATGGTATATATTTTTAATATTATTTAAATTTAATTTTTTTAATGTATAGTAAATCTTGTTAATATAGTAATACTTACATTTCTATATGATATTCAATAACAATTTTTTGAAAATAATAATCAATTCTACTTTTTAAAATAGAAATGCAATGCCATATGAATGGATTAATCTATTACAGTTTAATCACTTGGAATATGAATCATTAAGAATCAATTTAATTGGATATAAAAATATACAAAAGAGTGTCTTATCATTTGAGTAGATATTCATGTTCAAAATTGACTATTGAATATATCAAGTTTGTGTATAAATATCTCAATACATATCTCTATGGATGACTAATCTTTACACAATTGACTATTAAATAATGTGTTTTAAACCAATCAAAGATTCTTCCATTTAATGGTAAATACACTTCACAAACATCAAAATTTTATGAAAGCCCATCCCTTAATCTAAAGCTCTCATTTTGGTACTAGTGGGGAGGATGTTGGTAAATATTGTTGAATTAGTGTTCCATGAGATTATATTTCTTTGAGACACCTTGTTAAACAATTCACATGCATTGTGTATGCTTCCACATTTTGCATGTGTGTATATCAAGGCATGTGCAACTCTAACACATTAATTTTTATGTTTTAATTAATGTTGATACCTTGTTCTAGATCTCTCATTTTGATATAGGTTGGGAGGATGTTGACAAAGGTTGTGGAATTAGGCCTTACACATGTGAATTACATTTTCTTACAAGTTTCCTAAGGCCACTTCATTAAACCTATTTGTGCATACCCTATAATCATACTAGTCCATGAGACCACATCTCTTTAATACAATTTTCAAACAATTCACATGCCTTGTGTATGCTTCCAAATTTTTCATAATTGGTTATTGTTGGGGATTTCCACCCCTATTGTAGATTCCCAACAAAATATAATAATGAATTCTTAATATTATGTGTTTAATTAAGAGTCAATTGCATACACCAAATCTAATTATGAAAACATATGAAATTAATGAAATAGTATGTAGCCAGTTGATTACATTAGACACATTTTACATAAGAAATCCTTACAAGAGAAAACCAACCATTGAATTACATTCACAATTATATCATTTATAATCAACACTGATTCAATAGAACAATGTTTTTGCAAAACCTTTTATAGAGTCTCAATTAGAACATACCTTTCTTATGAAATATCTCAAGTGTTCACATACCAACAATACACAAATATGTCTAGTGTCTATTATAATGGGTTTGTAACCTTGAGTATGCTTGAAAAATTCACACAAACTATTACATATAGATATATTCTTGGGAATACCAATTATCTAACGATATAGCTAACTTATAGAATATGAAGAATTATTTAGCTATATTTCAAACATACCTAACATCAACATACCACACTTACCATCAAGTATGATGATTCCACATGGATAATATCCTTGTAAAATTCATCACTAGTGCACACTATGAATCAATAGTTACAACCTTTACACTATCAGTATCAATGTGTTTCTAGCACAACCACCACTACTAGCTTCTTGCTTATAATATCACATAGAAACATATCTTTACTTCATACATTTTTGGTACCTTGTGTCATCTTCTAAGACACTATCCAAGCCTTGGATCACGTCACATATCCATCAAATCTTTTGAAAGTGCATCTACACCAATGATCATTCTTCTAGCAAGTACTAAAAACCTATGTAGTAGAAAGTTCTTTCAAAAATATTGTAATGGTTATCACAATATCTCCATATGTATGCTTGAGCATGTATGATGCACTGCAACTTTTATCATAACATCACCACATGTTAATCAATATAAAATTCTATACCACAAGTTTAAAAACTCACCACATTTTGGTGTAAAGAATACTATACTTTTTCCATAAGAAATTTCTTAGGTGAAAATAACCTAAGTCCCAACTTTCTCCCACTTGATATTTACCATAGGTGATAGCATAGTATTTCAACCTAAGAGATCAATCGTATGCTTTAGAGTGCAATAAACTTCTTTCAAATCTACACCACATAAAACTTGGCAATACTTATTATGATCAGGAAAATCAAAATTAAGATTACTAAGCATAATAAATAAACTTGAAATTCCTAATCTAATGATAGAGAACAAAGAAGTGCATGAAAGGAAATAATAAAGAAAAATTTCACCATAATCTTCACGCCTCCATTGAATGACCACCATCATCCTTTTCCATTTTTATTTGAAGCTCCAAGTGCCCTCAGTATTGAAGATGCTACTAAAGCCTATGACTAGCAACTAGCAAAATATCAAAGATTAATTATTATCTCAACAACATGATAGCCTACGAATTTAGGATTTTCTAAGATATCCCAGATGATTAAAATAAAAATGGAAGGAGTCTTTTATAGAAGAATGAAGATTGAATGGACAATCGAGATCGAAAAGGACTAATAGACGGTTGAGATTGGACATGACAAGTAGGGATAAGGACGAGACTGAAAGATCGAATGGACAATTGAGATTGAAAAGGACTAATCGACAGTTGAGATTGAACGTGACGAGCAGGGATAAGGATGATATTGAAAGAGGAACTAAGAAAATTAATTAGTTCGAAAGCGAAAGTGAATAATTAAACAATGGAAACATTATTTAATTATAGAAGAAAAGACAAACTGATTATTCAAATTAAATAATAATTTAATTCAAAATAAGTGAGTGGGAAAGTCAATTTAGAAAATCATTTAAATAAATATTCTTTATTTAATCATGGACAAAGAAAGATGAGTGAATAATTAAATCATTTAGAATTAATTATTTAATCATGGTAGATAGAGTGGCGCTAATTAAATAAATTATTTAATTATAAGGGACATGAACTTTAGTGACGTAATTAAATAATATTTAATTAATCAGAGGTTGAGGTGAAATGATGGAAATATTTAATCAAATAATTAAAATTACTTAATTAATAAGAGAATGGTGACATTAGAAAATTAATTTTAGGTGTTTGCATTTTCCCCTCTTTGATACAATGTAGTTTATAGTATTGTGTCAAAGAAAAAGATATGTCCCAATGAAAGTAGGATGAGGAAGGATGACAAGGAGGTAGTGGTATGCCCCCTCAAGAGGATAGGCAGGTTCAAAGAACACGAGTGTGCTCTCGAAATGGATGAGAGGACTAGAAGATGAAGGATAAGATGACATAGAAAAATAGTTAAGGATGATGAAGATGTAGAATAGAAGAAATATTAGAGCAGAAAAGATGAATGTTAGCACAAGAAAGATAGATGTTAGCATAGAAGACATGAATATTGAGATAGTGCTAGTTGAGATAATTTGTAGATATATATTTTTCTACACAAGACTTCTGCATTTAATCATCATTGGGCGATAAAATATGAAAAATGGACAACAAACACCATGGTATGACATAGACCAAGGTGTGCAAGGTCATCTATCTATAAAATAGACAGTCACAGACAAGAAATGTCCTAACTCATACTAAGGGTCGTGTTGCCCCAGTATTTTTGTCAAGACAAACTATAGACATCAATCAAATAAAAGACGAGTCATGAGACATCATCACTCCTCTAAATCCTTCATGGGACATCCTCGAGGTGGCTAGTAACATAACCAAAATTGAATCCAAAAGATAAAACAAAATATACCAACAAGGTCAACAACCATTCAAATTATTTGTCAATAAGTGTTTGCCAGTGTGTTAAGTGACAAAGTGAGTGATAGGTGGATTGTTTTGACAAGGCCTAGTTTTAGGAGAGAAAACTTGTCGTATAAGACATCAAGTCTGGTTTCGATCATGTAACTACCTATATAAGGCAAATGACAAAGTGTGATAGTGACAAGGTCTAGTTTCAAGAAGGACGCATCCTATATAAGACCATTGGTTTTGATCGATTTGACTGGTTTGACTGATTTGACAAATGACTGATTTGACTTGGAGACTTGTTGGCTTGCTTTTCTTGTTGATTTAGGATTTTTGTTTGAAGTTTAGATGATGATGTCGCGTCTGAGTAGATAGTGTCTAATTTATTTTGACTGACTCAAAAAACCCTAAAAGACTGATCTAGGGGCCCTCAAGGGCTCATCGACAAATGGCCTTGCTTACATAGCAATGCTCAAAGACCTCATAGTTCGACATGACCCTTGAATTTGTTTCAATGATAACAAACCGAATCATGATTTTATTGTTTATTTGACAACACCTAAAGGACTGACCTAATGCCTTGAGGGCACATTGACAGATGGCCTTGCCTACATCTAGTCGTAGAGGCAACGTAGTTTGACAATGACAAAGATTGGCATGACTGAATCTGATTATGTTTTTGGGATTTTTGAAATTTATGTGAATGTTTTTTGTGTTTTTTTGCATGTTTTGATTTTTTTGGATTTTGAAGTTTTTGATTTTTTTTTCTTTTTTGGGAATATTTGATTTTTTTGTTCTTTTCGAATGTTTTGAGGTCTAATGACAAGTGTAGAATCCAATGAAGCTAGGTATTAGGAAATTTCCCTAGTTAGGTATAAGACTAACTAATAGGGATGGGATGGGACATGGGTTTATGATGGATGAAATATGAATGAGAAAGGATGCAAGACGTCAACCACTTGGAAGTCATGATAAAGATGACAAGGTTGGATGATGGATGTCAAATGGGAGATGATGGAAGGTGAAGGCATTATTCTAGATTAGGGTGGAAGACCGGATAGAGTGATAGTAAATGAAAGAGAAAAGAATGACTACTCATGGTGCCAGGTTTTCCTGAAACTATACAGGTTCTAGAATTCCTTGCTTGTGTAGGCCTAGTCCTTTTCCTTGGTACTACATGCTCTAATAAATTATGTTTGCAATGGGGTTTTTTTTTTTTGAAAACAAGATTCCAACCCATCATTGTGTATGTGGAAACTATTACTCGAAATCTTCTCCTCTGCTAGAAAGCCTACTCTGACAAAGATAAATGATCCTAGTTGATAAGATGTCGTAGCTTCATTGACATGTTGGATATATTTTTGATTGATATCTTTGGTTTGATTTGGTGAATTATTGGATTCTGATGGTTCTTCAAAAGATATTGGTGCTTCCAAGTCGATGTAGAAACCTTCCTTATGGTCATTATCATAGAGTCCAGTGAATTTAGCTATAGCTTGATCATTTGCAAATATCTCTAGAGTAGAAGACTCTTGTTCTAGAGGAAGATAATCTAGGTGCCCCATGGAGGCAAGTGTCTCATTTTGGTAAATGACGGTGTTCGGAGTTTGGGTAGGATCAACCTCAAATGTTTGATCATGAATGGAATAAAGGTCGATGAGTGGATCATTTTGGATTTCTTGATCAATGGTAGTGTCTTGGTCAAAGATGGGTTTGTCTTGGACGACATGATTGGGAATGGGATCTTGATCAAGGATAGGTGTATTTTGGATGTCATGATTATCTAGAAGGACTTCTTGAATGGACTTAAGGATGGGGTCATGGGATGGACTACTTTGATCTTGACATGAAGGTGAATTTATGATGTCATGCCTTGGGTTTTCCTCTTGACATATATCCTCAAGTTTAGGCAATGAAATGCAACTTTGGATAAGGATATTATTTTCATGACTAAATGTATTTTCATGACTAAATGTAGCTTGGGATGGAGTGAATAGGAATGAATTAGTTAATGATTGACTAGGATAGGATGTGGAGGCTTGGAATGGGTTGAGGGATGATGGACTAGGATAGGATGTAGTGGCTTGGAATGGACTAGTGGAAGGTTGGTTTCTCTTGTCAAGGTTAGGATAAGGGTGATTAATGGATGTTTGTTGTGGATTAATGGAAAGTGACTCTTGATATTGAGGGTACATGGATGGAGGACTAGATTTTTTAAGTTTTTGGTAAGAGGGACATATGGGTGGTTGACTATGGGTTGTTGCTACTTGGGATAGAGAATTAATATAGGAGTTTATGGTGAACTCCTCAAACACCCTAGAATCACTTGCAAGACAAAATAACTTCCACAAGAGAGAAATGGCAGAAATATTATGTTATCATTAAGATGAAAGAATGCCAAATTGAATATGGAAAAGTACATATGAGGCCTTGCTTATATAGGCAAGGTGGTGAAAATACATCCAAGAGGTGCATTAACTCCTACTACCCATAAAAGGTGGGAGGTTTTACCTACTTGGTAAATGACAAAACGTGTGGCATAACCTCCTCAAGTGAAGACAAGAGAGAGGTGGCACAACAAGCCAAAAGAGGATGTGTAACTCAACTACCCATATGTGGGGAGAGTGACACATGTAGCTGTTGTATTTTGCCACATGTCCTCATATTAACCACTCTAAATAAACCTAAGCAAGCTTAAATAATATGTGTAGGAAAAATAAATATTCCCTAACATAAGGAAATTAAAAACCTACACTAACAATTAATCCATTGTCTCTTGAATTCTATGGCTTGTTGGGATTGACCATTGTGGATTAATTGGTATTCAACTTGACTAGCAAGCATATTAAGGTGAATGGAAGACATGGTGGTGAGGTTATGATGAAAGGTGGAGTAAGAATAAGGTATGCAAGATGTGGAATGAAGGGATGGAATAGTATGACTTAGTATGAAGGCTAAAACCTCTAGTAAACCTAAGACACAATTGCTAATGAAACTAAGATAGGTATATCAACTAATCTGATTATCAATGACCTTAGGTAAAGCAAAGACTAATAAGATGTGTTGAAAACATTCCAAGACCTAAAATAATCTTCCACATTACACCCAATCAAGAGTAGATATATATTTACTAGCTAAAAAGATACAAGGGTAAGTGGAGAAAGGATTTCTTTTGGGGGAGAAGAGGACAAAGTTGTGAAGGATTTCACCCATTTATGTGTGTTTTTTATCAAATTAATATTGCTAATTATATCAATATATATATTTAGCCAATAGGCTATTTGTGTGAACTTTGGTCAGAATTTTCATCAGCCTTCCTAGTTTTTAAGCCTTTTGGCATTAGGATTCCAGTTGGGAAAAAGGTGGTGGATTATTTTTTGATTTTTAAATAAAAAGAATTTGGAACACCAATAGAGAAGGCCAATGAAATGGCATCAACATTAATTGTCGTATGGTTTCCGTGTAGTGGCTATGGTTGTAACACCTACCTTTTAAATCCTCAAAAAACATAGCGAATGTCTACATAATTTTTGATAAGGCATTGTTGGGTGTCATTCTTTGGCTTTATCTTGTTGTTGAAGATAGTTGTGAGGGAGGGGGGAAAGCTTTTGTGAAGGTGCAAGTGTGATCATTGGTTGTAAAATTTATGTGAAGGTGGTTGGAGGTTATTTTATGTTTTTTGCATGGGGTGATGGTTGTAAAAGAAGTACAAAAGTGTCAGTTGTGATAATTCTTTGCCTATTTTTTGTAGGCGATGGAGAAAGAAGGGAGTAGAGAGAAAGAAAGTGGGAATAGGTGCATTTGAAGCAAGCGGGAAGAGGTGCATATTGAAAAATTTGTTTCTTGAGTTATTTGAAAACGATTTATGTTATTTTCCAAAGGGCATTGTTGATTGTTGTTTTATAGCTTAAGCTATATTGTTTCATTTATGGTTTTTGTATAGTCACGATGGGTGGAAGGAAATATTGTTTGTTTTTGTGTTGGTTTGTTACTGTAAATTTGTGTGTTTTTTGTGGGTTTTTTCATCTGGTTCACTGTTGAAACCAATATTGTTTATGGTCTCCATGTAGTCGCGGTGGGTGGAAGGCAATATTGATTCTTTGTGTGTTGGTTTCTCACTGTGAATTCATGTATTTTTTGTCAATTTTTTCATCTATGTCACTGTTGAAACCAATATTGTTTCATTTATGGTTCACGTTTGTGGTGAAGGTTTTAAATTGGTTTGTTACTATGAGCTTTTTATGTTTTGTGGGTTTTTCATTTGGGTCACCATTGAAACCAATATTTTGTGGTGATGGTTGCAACACAATGAAATAGTTAATGTTATATAGTTTATGTTCTTTTCCATAAGGAAGTGTTGATTGTTGTTCTCTAGCTTAGGCTATATTGTTTCCTTTTGAATAAGGTTCTGTTGAAAAAAGACTATATAGTTTGTTGAAACGAAAATTGTTTGGTTTATGGTTTGAATTTTGTGGCGATGATTTTGTATGGGTTTGTTACTACAAATTTTTGTGTTTTGTGGGTTTTCCCATCTAGGTGACTGTTGATACCAATATTGTTTGATTTATGGCTTTCGTTTTGTGGTGATGCTTGCAATTCTATAGCTTAGGCTATATTGTTACATTTATGGCTTTTGTTTTGTGTGAATGGTTGCAAAATAGTTAATGTTGTGTGTTTTTTGTGAGTTTTTTCATTTGGGTTACTGTTGAAACCAATATTGATTCATTTATGGTTCATTTTTGGTGGTGATGTTCTTGAATTGGTCTATTACTACGAGCTTTTTTTTGTTTTGTTGGTTTTTCATTTGGGTCACTGTTGAAACCAATATTTTGTGGTGATGGTTGCAATGCAATGAAATAGTTAATGTTATACAGTTTGCGTTGTTTTCCATAAGGCAGTGTTGATTGTTGTTCACTGGCTTAGGGTATATTGTTTCCTTTTCGATAAGGTTTTTTTGAAAAAAGACTATATAGTTTGTTGAAACCAATATTGTTTGATTTATGGTTTGGATTCTGCGACAATGGTTTTACATGGGTTTGTTATTGTGATTTTTAGTGTTTTGCAGGTTTCCCATCTAGGTGGTTGTTGATACCAATATTATTTCATTTATGCCTTTCATTTTGTGGTGATGGTTGCATTGCAATAAAATAGTTAATGTTGTTTTGCATAAGGCATTGTTGACTGTTGTTGTCTACCTTAGGCTATATTGTTTCATTTATGGCTTCCATTTAGTGTGAATGGTTGCAACGCAGTAAAATAGTCAATGTTATAGACTTTATATTGTTTTCCATAGGGCATTGTTGACCCCAGTTTTTAAGCCTTCTAGTGCTCGGATTCCCGTTGGGAAAAAAGGTGGCAGATTGTTTTTTGATTTTCAAATTGAAAGTGTTTGTTGTGCCGATAGAGAAGGCCAACAAAATGGCATCAATATTAATTGTTGTACGGTTTATGTGTAGTTGTGATGGTTGTAAGTAATAGTTTCCTTTTAAAGCCTTGGAAAACATAGCGAATGTCTACACAATTTTTGATAGGGCATTGGTTTATAGCTATATTGTTTCCTTTCTGATAAGGTCCTGTTGAAAAAATGAATTTCCTAGGGTGTTGAAACCATTATTGTTTCATTTTAGGTGTCAGTATGTATGTCTGTATATTCATTTCCTACATGTATCTTTGAGGTGATGCATTTATCTAAATGTGGATATGTCCAACTTTTAATATCAATATAGTTATTTTCTCCTTGTCTGGTTTGATTGCCAGATACTCTTATATCTCCACAATTGTTGCTCGTTATTTTGAATGTTTATATGTATGTGTGGGTGTGTATGTGTGTATATGGTCATTTCTGATAAGGTGTTGTTGAACAAAGAATTTTCTAGGTTGCTTTTGGAGCCATTATTATTTCATTTAAGGCTTCTATTTTGTGGTGATGGTTGCAGTGCTATAGAGTTTATATTATTTCATTTATGGCTTCCATTTTGTGTCAATGGTTGCAACGCAGTAAAGTAGTTAATGTTATAGAGTTTATGTTGTTTTCCATAGGGCATTTTGAGTGTTGTTCTCTAGCTTTGGCTATATTGTTTCACATTTGATTCACATTACAATAGTAAATTTTATAAAGTTTATGTTGTTATCCATAAGGAATTGTTGACTCCTGGCCTATACCTTTGGCTATATTGTTTCCTTTCTAATAAGGTGTTGTTGGATAAAAGTATTTCCTAGCTTGCTGTTGAAGCCATTATTGTCTCATTTAGGGTGTGAGTGTGTATGTCTGCATATGCATTTTGTACATGTATCTTTGAGGTCATGTTTTTATCTATATATAGATATGTCCAATTTTTAATATCAATATAGTTATTTGCTTCTTGTCTGGTTTGATTTCCATGTACTCTTACATTTGCAAAATTGGTATTTTCTATTCTCAATGTTTATATGTCATTATTGAGTGTTGTTCTCTAGCTTTGGCTCTATTGTTTTGTATTTGATTTTAAATACAGTAGTATATGTCATAGAGTTTATGTTGTTATCCATAAGGCATTGTTGACTATTGGTCTATAGCTTTGGAAATATTGTTTCCTTTTTGATAGGGTTCTATTGGAAAAAAGAATTTCCTAGGTCTCTCTTCAGACCATTATTGTTCCATTTACTATGTGAGTGTGTATGTTTGCATATGCATTTTCTACATGTATCTTTGAGGTTATGCATTTATCTATATATAGATATGTCAAGATTTTTTATATCAATATGGTTGTTTGCTTCTTGTCTAGTTGGATTGCCACATAGTGTTATATTTGCACAATTGGTGTTTGCTATTTGAATGTTTATATGTATGTGTGTATATGGTCATTTCCGATAAGGTGTTCAACAAATAATTTTCTATGTTGCTATTGAAACCATTATTGTTTCATTTGAGCCTTATGTTTTGTGGTTATGGTTGCAACACTATATAGTTTACGTTATTTTCCATAACATTGTTGAAAGTTGTATGCTAGCTTTGGCTATATTGTTTCATTTTTAAATGCAATTAAATAGTGCATTTTATACAGTTTATTTTTTTTATTCATAAGGCATAGTCAACTATTGTTTGTGGCTTTGGCTACATTGTTACATTTTTTATAAGGCATTGTTCAAACCAATATTGTTTCATTTATGCTTTCCATGTGGTGTTGATGGCTGCAAGACAATTTAATAGCTATAAATGCTGATACATAGATTAAATAGCACAACATAACTATATAACCAAACCACATAAAATAAAATGAGGCCCATAGAGTAAAAGCAATAAAAAACTATAAACGACATAAAAAATACAAAAGAAAAGAAGTGTATCATTTTTTTTTAAAACATTATAAGTTGGTGTCCATTGTATTAATATATAACCAATTAAATGCATGTGTTTGTTGCTGTGAATTCTTTTGTTAGTAAAGTTGAGTATATATGGATGTTGTCTACATATAATTTCACATACATACATATCTGCACATAGGAAAAGAAAAAGGAAAGACTACAATAGATGGTAAAACCTTAAGAGCACAAAAAATTCATAGTAACAAACCCAATCAAAACCATCGCCACAAAAAGCAAACCATAAATCAAACATATTGGTTTCAACAAATGATATAGTCTTTTCTAGAGGACAATCAATAATGCGTATATATGTGCATCTAATTTCATATATATATATATATATAGCATGTCAGATGCATATGTAGGAATATGTTGCTTGGAAATATATAGACACAAAAAGTATGTGTTACTTTTCTTGTGCTTCATTTCTCTTTCATTGTGTGTAGATATGTATGCATGTGAAATTAGATGTAGACAACATTCATATATACTGCTCTCCATGTTTATTGTTTGGGGAAACTGAAGTTAAATACACCTTTTTAGCTATTATTTCTTTTAGCCTCAAAAAAGGAGTTAGAATGGTAGGTTGTATAGTAAGTGCAATTGATAAGGAACATTGATTTCACCATTGGTTAGAGTGGTGGGCAATGTATGTGCTATTTTGTAGTAGGTCTACATACATTGTCCACCAACGTATTCAATGGTGATATCAATGTTTATTGTTACACTTAATATACATGCTGTCATGGATATGAGTGTTGGCTGCATCTAATTTTGCAAATATACATATCTGCACATAGGGAAAATTATATGGCACACAACAAAACAAGGAAAAACAACATGAATTGTATAACATTAACTATTTTATTGCATTGCAACCATCACCACAAAATGGAGGCCATAAATAAAACAACATTGGTTACAACAGTGGCCCAGATGGAAAAACCCATAAAACACAAAAATTCATAATAACAAACCCATGCAAAATCATCGCCACCAAATGCAAACCAACAAACAAGATACATTGGTTGCCACTGTCAGCAATGGTGAAACCGATGTTTGTTATTGCACTTAATATAGTTTGGAAAGCTGATAGAGAAGGCCAATGAAATTAAAATGGTGAGAGGCATGAACATTAATTGTTGTATGGTTTCTGTCAAGTGGCAATGGTTGAAAAGTATAAAAATAGTGCCTGTTCTTATCGATAAGGCATTGGTGGTTGTTAACCCATGGCTTTAGCGGTGCTACTCCTCAATGCATATACACATACAATTACAGACACATATCTACACACATTTGTATGAACATGTTCTGTGCACTCAAAAAATTCAATTGCATACATATATGTTTATCTATATGGTATGTAGATGTATACATGCAAGTAGACATGTCCACAAGCATATGTAAGAACAACTAGAAATATTGATACATTGTGTTGAATTGTGTGATTAAACTTGTACCTTTAGAAAAAATCATTGTTTTGGCTCACAACTTTGATAGCAGGCAAAGCCACATAACAACACCCAACAATGCCTCATTGGAAATTGCACAGACTTTTGCTATGTTTCCTGGGGTTTAAAATGGCAGGTGTTATTACAATCGCCACTACACAGAAACCACACAACAATTAATGCCGACACCACAATGGAGAGCTTCTATACAACTGTTTCCACTACACAAAAGCCATACAACAATCAATGTTGATGCCACAATGGTGAGCTCCTAGTTGCAAAAGCAATACATGGAAGCCATAAATCAAACAATATTCATATTAACAAATAATATAGTCTTTTTCTGAACAACACCTTATCAAAAATTGAAACAATATAGCCTTCTCAACAACACCTTATTGAAAATAGAAAAATGTACCCTAAGATAGAGTGCAACAATCAAGAATTCCTTATGGAAATCAACATAAACTGTATAATGTTCATTATTTTCTTGTGTTGCAACCATATTGACAAAACATAAGCAATGAATCAAAAATTCTTTTACCCACCAGTACCTTATCAATAATGAAACAATATAGCTAAGGCTAGAGAACAATAAACATCAATGCCTTATCGAAAACAAGATAAAGTGTGTAAGATTAACTATTTTATTGTGTTGCAACCATCATCACAAAACAATAGATACATACATATCTGCACGTAGGGAATGATAGGCTGTATTTTAAATGTTATATGGAATAGTGATGTCATAATTGATCGTAGTGATGGGAAATGCCTTGTTTTGTTGTGTTTCACTTTATTTCTCCAATGTGCAGATATGTTTGTATGCCATACTAGATGCAAACAATATTGATACATACTGAGACATCCTTTGAATGATAATTTGTATTTTAAGTATTGTATGGAACATTGATGCCCCCATTGATTACAGTGATGGACAATGTATTTTCCCTATGTGCATATATGTATGTATGTCATAGTAGATGCAAACAACATTGATACATTTTGATTCCTATGTGTAGACACTTAAATTTGAACACTTACATTTGTCCAAATTTATCCCTTTTTGTCTAAATATCCTCTTATTTGCATTAATTAAGTAATTTTGCTATTATTTAATTAATACCCTTAAATTCCTCTAAATCCCTAAGGTATTTGGTTGAATAAATAAATACCTTACCCTTTATTCCTTTCCTTCAAGGAATTAAATAAATAATCCATTTATTTAATTCCCTTTATCTCTCATCCACTCACCTAATCCTAATCCACTTCCTAATCCCATCATTAGGGATGTACACATTCCTAATCCATGATTAAGATGTGTCGCATCCTCCAAATTTTGCAAGTTATCTCCTAATCCTCATTAGCCACTTAACCTTCCCTTAATCGTTGATTAGCTAGTCTAACCAACCCCTTAGTCGACTCTCCCCATTCCCCAAGGAATTTTTAATTCCTTTTTGTCTTCCCAAGGTGTTTTTTGAGGAATTTTTAATTCCTGTCATCTACCAAGGAATTTTTAATTCCTTTTGTCTTCCCAAGATCCTTTTTAAGGAATTTTTAATTCCTCTCTCCTCTCCCAAGGAATTTTTAATTCCTTTTGTCTTCCCAAGATCCGTTTTGAGGAATTTTTAATTCCTCTCTCATCTCCCAAGGATTTTTTTAATTCCTTTTATCTTTCCCAAGGAATATTTAATTCCTTTTATTATCCCCATGCACATTAAAAAGGAATTTTTAATTCCTTTAGTCAACTCTTCATCTCAGCCCTTGATCTTTTTCCCTCTTTCAATCTCCACCATCCATTTGATCTCCCTAGGTTAAATGGCTAACACTTAGCCATTTTTGGTCTCCATTCTTGCATTCTTCTCACACACACACTCTCAAGCATTCATCCAACCCTAACCATAAGAACTCATCATCTCCATCTTTCAAGCTACCCATCTTGCATCCATATCAAAAACCCTTCATCCTTGCATCTAAATCGAGTTATAACAAGCTGTTATGCTGCCGAAATCAACATAGAGCACACATATCAAGCCATCAACCGGGGCAAACAACTCATCAAGCTCAAATGAGGTAAAAATGAGTTTCATTGTCTTTTTCAAGTTTTAGTTTAATCTTAAGCCCTAATCTTGAGGTGTTGTTTTGTGTTTTTCTTCCTTTTTCATTTTGTTTCATCTTGTATTTTCTAGGGTAGGAATCATGCTGCACACATTTTTGGCATGCCCGGTGGGACCCATAAACAAGTCTGCTTTTTCACATTCTCTATTGCTTGAATTTTTACAGGTTTAGGTTTGCAAATAGATGAATTTGCACCCCAAACAGGTGAATCTGCACCCCAAACAGGTGAATTTGCACCCCAAATAGGAAAATCTACACCCTGAATAGGCGAATTTGCACCCTGAATAGGCGAACATGCACCTAAAGGGACAAACCTACAACTAAAGAGGTGAATCTGCATCTTGCAGATTCCCCCATCCGACAAGTTTGGGCGAATTTTCTCTTTGTTCTACAAATAGGCGAACCTACTCCTGTTTTGGGCAAACTTGCTTTCTGCAAACATACGAACCTGCTCCTATTTTGGGTGAACCTACTTTTTATAAACAGGAAAACTTGCTTTTGTTTTGGGTGAGCCTACTTTCTGCAAATAGGCAAACCTACTCCTGTATTGGATGAACCTACTTTCTGCAAATAGGCGAACCTACACATGAAAAGGGTGAATCTACCTTCAATAGGAACGAACCTTCTCTCTAGAACGGGTGAATTTTCCTCTTACAAAGGTGAATCTGAGGTAAAATAGAGACCTGAAGCTTTCCATTTTTTACTCCATTTTTGTTTTTTTTTCAAGTACTAACCCCCTAACCTATTCATTTGTGAGTGTGCCTCATTTTGCTAACATTTTGTGTAATTGTTTCTTGTTCATTCAAGACTAGTGGTTCAAAACTACTAACATATTTGTTGCAGAACGAGTGGTCCAAGAATTGTAGTTAGTTAGTTTGTTATTTTTACATACTAATCTAGGCACACATAACTTTAAATAGAGGGTCAATTTATGTGCTTGTTGTGTTTGTGGGTGGACTGTTGACATATCCAATCCCCTTGCACCATTTGGCGATCCTAGGTGATGAGAAATTGTAGTTCACTCTAGTCCATTTGTGTTTACCTAGGAGGTACTAGTGTGTCTAAAGTCTCCCCTTGTGCTACGTGCGAGCCTAAGGACTAGTTGAAACATCTAGTATCTTC
The DNA here is from genome assembly GCA_007258455.2 of Sequoia sempervirens. NCBI lineage: Eukaryota > Viridiplantae > Streptophyta > Pinopsida > Cupressales > Cupressaceae > Sequoia > Sequoia sempervirens. The sequence goes on along the minus strand of VDFB02336965.1, from coordinate 29,766 downwards.
TTCCCTTAGTAGGACTTTCCTGGGATTTCATCACTCGAGGGACGATCCCAACCATGTGTACTAGCGGGGTATATAAAAGGGGGAGAGCTAAAGTTGTACCCCAATCCAGTCACATTGTGTCTAGCGGAGCGTCGAAGCTAGGGTGATACCTAGATAAGATGTGAAGAGTTGGCCTGAGTTTCTAGTACCTCATTGGAGTTCCTGATTCACGCTTGTGATGGGCTGGTGTTCACAGTTGTGCCTCATGTACTGTGCGTATATCGCGGACTCCCTAGATTGCCTTTTTTTTTCCTAGATAGAGACCTGTATTTTAGCCGTGGCTTAGTGTAGTGCAGAGGATGCACATCATACCCCAAAGTTACTCACCATGTACTCCCTTGGGTTGAGATAGGAATCCTCATGGTGGACTATGATAGTCCTTGAGTGAGAGTGTGAAGGTAAGCCCATGGTGTTTGTTGACGACCCTATGCCACTGGAAAGCTAGCTATCCACCTTTGTGAGAAAGGGCGATCTAGAGAACCACCCCAGTATCATGGAGTATTAACCTTGGGTAGTTTGCTCAAGGTGGTGGGCCTACATCGAGTTTGCATACCCTTATCACTAATTCTAGGATTGTGTTGCCTAGTGTGTCTTCTTGTGTGATACCTGGTGTGTCTTCTTGTGTGATACTAGTGCCTTTTCATCTTCATTTGAGTCAGCCTAGGCTTCTATCTATTGTTTGTCATGCTTGTCATCCTTTTCCATAGTTAGTTGTTTTTCCTCCTAGTCGAGTCCAGGTCATCCATTTGGGAAGATTCATCTTTGTCCTTAAGGAAAATTTTCCTGTGGGTCACTATTTAGTCAACCCCCATTTCACCCATTTTCTAAAATGGGAAAGTCCGTTTGAGTTGTTCCTTCAATCGTTTTCCATCAAATTTTCCCATTTTTATAGAACATGTGAATTTTCCCTCATCAGGGGTGATCCCATTTTCAATCTGTCTCATCTTGTCAGTCATCCTCCATCAAATTCGCCCGTTTTCACTGAATAGGAAAATTTCCCCCCTTCAAGGTTGAACCTGCTATTAGTTTGAGTTTACATGCCCGTCCTGTCCTTCAACTTGTCAAATTCACCCATTCTTTGAGAATAGGTGAATTTTCCACATCCTTGGGAAAATTTGCCACATACTTGGGAAAATTTTCCATTAGTTTGGGCGAATTTTCTCCCTGAACAATTGATCCTATCTTTTGTTCGAGTCCCCGTTCGTCCATTCATCTGTTTGTCAAGTTTGTTCCTCTGTTAGGGGAGTTCGTTCATCTATTAAGGAAGTCCATTTATCCGTTTAGTGAGTTCGTTCATCTGTTTAGTGAGTTTGTTTATCTATTTAGGTGAGTCTATTTTCCCATTAGGCAATCTCATTTTTTAGGCAAATCCATTCCCGTCCATCTCATTCAAGAAATGGGTGAGTCTATTTGTCCATTAGGCGATCTCGTTTTCCATTCCTCGTCTGTTTCATCTGTCTATCAAATTTGACCTTTCTCCAAGGATAGGAAAATTTTCCTAAGCATTTGGGAAAATTTTCCTTATACTTAGGTGAATTTGCTTATCAAGTTCATCTCATCCCCCATCCGAGTATTCCCTGTCAGTCCCGTCTAGGAAATGGGCGAGTCTGTTTGTCCACTAGGTGATCCTATTCTTAGGTCATCCCTTTCTCATTCATCTTGTTTAGGAAATAAATGAAGTTTTCACCCCATTAGGTGATCTTGAAAGTCAAATTCTTCTATTTCCCTAAGTTTAGGCAAACTTTCTATCTGTTTGGGCAAATTTGCTTGTTTCTTTTGTCATCTAGGTTTTGGGTGAATTTGCTTACTATTTTTGTGAGTTTGCTTACTATTGGGTGAACCTGTCACATGTTTGGGAAAATTTTCCTTCATAAATAGGTGAATTTTCTCCATCTTCCTAGTTTGGGTGAATTTTCCAACCAGATAGGCAAATTTTCTTCCCCTTGCAATTTGGGAAAACTTGCTATCAGTTTGGGCGAATTTGCTTAGCAAATTTTCCTATTTATTGTCCCAGCCTAGTCTTGGGTGAATTTTCCACCCAGATAGGAAAATTTTCCTTGCAATCCTTGAATAGGAAAATTTTCCACCTAGATAGGAAAATTTTCCCAAAAGTATACTTTCATTTGTCTTCCTGTCATCATCATTCTTGTCCTTCAACACTTTTCGAAAGTCATCATTTCTCCAAATCACATAGGTGCTTCTTAGAACATCCTTAGAGTGCACATCCATCATCAAATCATCTATCCCAATGACTTAGATAGACTTCATTTTAGGGGTATTGATGTAGTAGAAACTTTTGGAGGCCATAACTTTTGACTCGGGTGTCTGTTTGGGCTAAAATTTTACAGGTGGTTGCATTATGAGGTGGTATGTGGATTCCCAATGACCTTGAGTTAGTTGGCCCCCATTTCAACACTTTTTTGGGGCTTGAAACTTTCATCTTGACCCTCAAAATGGAAATTTAGTATTTTTTTTTTAATTTTTAAAAAGTCATTTTTGTTAATAACTCTGAACTCATGTTTTAGATTTAGGATGTTAGTTGGCAATTAATTATACCTTAGTTCTTGGAAGTTTTTGGGAAAAAACTAGACTTTGAAAGATATGCATATTAGGTTACCTAAAATGGAAAAATCTAACAATTTTTGAAAACTACCAAATTTGGTAAAATCTGATTATCAGTATCTTATGTCATCTAGCTAAAACCCCTTAACTTGGTTTAGAATCAATCCCATCACATCCTCCAAATATTCTAATCTAAGTTTCAATCCAATCCTAATCTTAGCTTCAATCCAATCCCAATCTGAGCTTAATCTGAATCCTGATTTGAGCTTTAGTCCATTTCCATCCAGGATCTTTTGATATCGAAACAAATCTTAAGATCCCCTTCTTCCATCTTCTTCAAATCCATCCTATTTATGTATTCATCATCTTTTTTCTTTCCTTCTAATCACTTGTTCCCATATTTTAAATCTATATCCATCCCATCTAACATCATGAATCCTTATCCTTCATTAGTCCAACCAAAAATAGTTGACGACGATAATGAGAGTCTTGTTGATCAAGAGGTATATGAAATAGATCCCCTTGATGCTATTATTTCTAGTAAGCTTTCCTCAATTTCTTTCTAAAATCCAATCACCCCTTTGAGCTATCCCATCACGTCTTCATCCATGCCTAATAATGCTCCTTATGCTACCTTTGACAAGGGATATCCATTATCCTCCTCTCCCGCATCTCCATCATATCCTTCCTCTACATCATCTTCTTATCCAACATCCATGTCTTCTTATCCCAATGCAATAACCCAACATCCCTATTATAATTCCCCATCCACATCCTCCTATTCCAATCCTTCAGATGCCGCATATTCTTCCTACAATCCACTGTCCCAATCTTCCCCTCTTAATCCTACACCCACATCCTGTTGCCCTAATCTACCATCCTAGTATATTTAATACAATCCACCATCTGCATCTTCTTTTCCTAATCAACTATCCATGTCCCCATACCCTAATCCTCCATACCAATCTACCCATCCTTATCCAAAAACAACACCTTCTTATCTTAATCCTACATCCCCATCAACCTATCCTAATCCAACATCCATGTCTTCCTATCCTAATCCACCATCCCAACCTTCTTGTCCTAATCTATTATCCCAATACATCTACTATAATCCACCATCCACATCATCTCATCCTAATCCATCCCCCTATCTTAATACACCTCCTATATCCTCTTGTCCCAATCCACCACCTGCATCTTCTTGTTCTAATCCACCATCCCAATCTTCCCAACCAAATCCTCTATCTAGTATCTTTACTACAATCCACCACCTACACCCTCTTGTCCTAATCCACCATCGACATCCTCCTATCTTGATCCACCACCCGTATCCTCTTGTCCCAATCCACCACCCACATCTTCTTGTCCTAATCCATCCTCTTGTCTTAATCCACCATCTTGATCTTCCCATTCAAATCCTCTATCCCAATACCTTTACTACAATCCACCATCAATGTCCTCTTCTCCTAATCCACCATCCCTATCCTCCAATGTCACTCCATCTTCCACTCCATCGTGTCCTAATCCTACATCTACTCTCAATCCTACATCCAATCCCACTCCTCCATCTAATCCTCATCCACCAATCCATAACCCTAGTACTCCACCCATTCATGATCCTTCATCTACTCCTACCACACTGTTTAATCCTACAATAAATGAGAACCTCATTCTTGATGACATCCAAGGACTTGTGAAAAAGAATAAATCCCCAACTCCAAATTTTGAGGTTGTGGAGCCATGCTGCCCCACTCCCCCATGCATAATCACTAGTGATGAGACCCTTCTCCATCCCACACCTATCATTATAGTCACCACCTCTAGCACCACTCAAACCATTGAAACCATTAAACCCACCAAATCTATTGAACCTCCATCTCCAACTCTGAGAGCTACCAAACCCACTGAAGATAACTAAACCCAATCACCATCTTCTACTCCTAGATCCACCCAATCCATTGAAGAAACCCAAATCCAATCCACTCCTCCCAATCCTAGTATCAATGAAATCCATTCTCATGAACTTCATGAATCCTCCATCCTTCCATCACCCCCACTTGAGGAGTCTCTCCAACACTCCATCATCATGCCACCTGCACATGATGAGTCATGCCAAGAGCTTGATCCAAAGCATACCAACATATCCCCTTCTCCACATCAAGATCTTGACATCCCATCTAGTCCACCTCAAGATCATAGTCCCCTATCCATTCCATCCCATGATCCCATTTTCACTCAAGACCCGAACACTTGATTGTGTGAGCCCTTATCACCCACTACCACAAATCCAGATCCTATCATATCACCTAATCCCTCTCTTGATCCCTTACCACTCACTCCTCCCAATCAAGATGCTGCTATCCCATCATCTCCATCTCATGATCCTCCATCGCTGCCTAACCCTACTATCCCCACACCACTTTTATATTCCCTCGATACTCTCACATTCATCCATGGTGGTTTCCTTGTAGAAGAGGAACCAAGCATATAGGCCACCCATCCTTCTCAACCTAATGATGGACTAACATCATTATTCTAAAATAACAAGCATCCTACCATAGATAAAATGCTCAAGAACATGAATTATTAGGGAAAAGGTTTAGGCCTTCATGAGCAAGGTATTTTAGAGCCCATCCATGTCAAAGAAAATCAGCATACACAAGGTCTTGGATATATCTCTCAAGACTCACAATCCAAAATTTTTAGTACAACCTCTATATGTCTTCAACAAGCCTACTCCAAAAGAATAATAGGATCTTCCCATCACTCAACTAAACCATTTGTCGCCATCCCCCCTCCATCATATCACCTCAAAACAACCACCCATATTCCTCCTTTGTCTTTCAAATCCATTTTGGGTCCATATGTCCCTCCATCCACTATCTCCCATCCTTCATTGACTCCATCTATTTTTGGTCCTTATGTCCCTCCATCCACCATCATATATCCACCACATACTAATTCCATTGTAGGACCTTATAGCCCAAAATCACATCTTCCATCTCATCCTATTCCTCCTTTTATCCATCCATCACCTATCCATATCACCTGTCATCAACATCCCACTCTCATGATCCCAAATTAAGATCAGCAAAGGCACATACCTACACATCCTCCATACACATATCATCCCCAAAATATGACCTCCATCACTCCATTCATGTTTCCTCCACATCATCCATCTCCTCACACCCATCCAATTGCTACTAAAAGCACTTTGGATGCCAAAATAAACGTGCATCAATCTAAACAAAAACATGAATCTAAAGCTCCTCATGTATCCTTAAAAATAAATATTGATGAAAAGAAAAATCAAATCCAAAATCCAAATCAAATCCATAGGCCATAGAGGCCTACCAAAGAAAAAATAAAAACCATGTGGATCCCAAAGAAAAAAGATGCAATGCCTTCAAATGAAAAATCTCTAACAATATCCAAAGTTGCTTATACAAAAGCTAATCATACACACCCTCCATCTCCTAAATCTATTTTGGGTCCTTATGTCCCAAAATTCACTATCCCTTCTCCTCCATTATCCGCACATTCTTCATCCATTAATCCTCCTATCTTTTCATATCCACCACCATATGTGCCAATGTTGGTCTTGAAAACATTACCCCGTCACACACCTACCCCATCATTCCATCTATACCCTTTCCAACATCCCATCCATTATCCCACATATCTCCCTCATCTAATCCCTTTAGTCCACTCCTTTGCATAATCCATTCATCTTTATAATCATGGTTGCACCAACTTCCGATAGTCACTTCACACATGGGCTCTTAATACCTTGTATGGAACTTGATGCTTGAGTCCTTCATTCATATCCTTATCACATATCTTCTAAATCCACTTATCCAACTCCCTATCCTTATCCATCTCCATCTGTATATTATTGAAAAATCTAAAAAATCCAAAAAAAGTCAAAAAAGTAAAAAAAAAAAGTAAAGAGAAATAATTCGTCCAATGGTGAAAACTTGGAAAACAAGCACCTTGGATAAGTACCATGATGAAAACCTAGAAAATAGGCATCATGTGTAAATCCCCCATCCAGTTCACATCCACACTTGGGGGAAACTAAATTCCCTTCACCCATCTCCTCCATCCCACCTATCTTACACATCCTACATGTCATATCTCATTTATCCCAATCCCTCCATCCTCATTGTGATCTTGATATAGATAGGGGAAAACATATATACATTCTTTGGAAACCTCTTGGCATACATTCCCCTCACCTATACACTATCCTAATCCTTATCCACATCCATCTACTTTCCTTGTCCGTCCATCATGCTACCATCACTTTCCTTTCCTTATCCCTACATCATATCCACATCCATCTCACTCCCTTATTTTCCCATCCTTTTATCTTACAACCTTCCTATCTCATCATACATGGCATACCTAGAGTGGGGCATTTCCTTCTTTGTGACATAGTCCTTGGAGACATTATTCATAGATCCTATCATCCCTTCCATCTCCCCATCCTTATCTTCCCACTGACCCATCCAAGAGAAAATGTTTTTCATCTCCCCATCCTTATCTTCCTATCCATCCATCATAGTATCCTTTCAATCCCCCTTCCTTATCTCCTTATCCATTCATCTTTATTCTCATCCCATCACATCGCATAATCCCTTGTCATTAGTATCTAGCTATAGCCTACCCCTCTCATGCAACCAAATACCATCTATCTCACTATCATCACTTCCACCTCTTTCACACATCTTCCCAAACTCTTATCACTTCTCATCACTTATCTCTCCATCATGCCATCCTCCTAATTCATCTTTTTATGATTTGGATAACTATCCCATCCCTGAGCTTCACATAATCCATATCTTATTCATATCACCACCATCCTATCCAATAGGTCTATCTTGTCTCATCGTATCGATCCCATCATTTTATTCACTTATCATGGTCATCACATCATCCTTTATCCATTGTCTATCTTTGGCCTTTTTTTTTTGTTGAACTACATTGCCCCTGCGCTTTCACGTAGGCAAGGTCGATCTTTTGATCCACCCTCAGGGCTTTTTGTCCGTCTAGTCCTTGTCATCCATCATTGGTACCCATTGTCCTCTTTCCACTTTTATCCATGGTTTTTTATCGAACTATGAGGGCTTTGCACTTTCACGTAGGAAAGGCTAATCTTTGATTAACCCTCGAGCCCCTAGGTCTTTAGGGTGTGTCTGTATTGTGTCTTTTCTCTCATGTCTGGTGTCGTGTCATCAAGTATATCCCTATCTAGCTGTTTCTTAACAAATGAGATCCACTAGTATCTTGAGGTCCAATCAATTTTGAGTATCCTGCATCATGTTGATCATTTAGCTTAGTCCCCATCTTTAGTCTTAACAAGATGCATCCTTTCTAATAGACTGCGTCAATCCCATCCACCTTTTGATCCTGTGGAAAAGGACATTTGAAATTGATTGTGATCTTTTGATACTTTTGGAATTTTGTTTATCATTTGAGCTCCCTATCATACCTCATTGGGGTCACCTTGATCCATCATATCATGGTGCACATTGACCGGTAAACATAGGGGAATATCTTGATCTTTTCTTTGTTGTTGTTTGCTTGGTTGTCCTGCATAGTACCCACCAAGATCCTTTTGGTCTTGTGTTACGCTAGAGCATCCTTTGTGTTTGTGGTTTTCCAACATTGGCCCTACCAAAGCCCTCATGACTTTGGGATGTTGGACTAACTTTTTGTTTTTTGTGTCAGTCTCATGCATGTGATATGAAGTCACCTTGGTTCTTCATACCCTAGTGCATATTATCTCATGCTATATTAAATTAAGTGCTCATTACATGGTAGCATAACACATAACAATTAACTTTCTTAATTTGGTTACCATCCATTTATCCTTCATCACTCTTCTCATCTCTTTATCCTATCCATTTTGATCCCTCCAATTTTTTTTCTTCCATCTTCATCATTTCATTATCTATTCAACCTTCTTAGGATAATATAGATTTTTTATTCTAAGTATCTTTTCATCCATCCTCATCATATCATCCTCTCTTCAATCTTGCATTATCATTTTCCTTATCATCTTAAGTTGTTTATATTAATATAGATCTATTAGTCTAAGCATCTTAAGTTCATTTCATTTCATTGCATTATTACTTTTATTATCATCTTAAGCTGTTTAGGATAATATAGATTTATTATTCTAAGCATCTTTTCTTCAATTGTTTTCATTCATTTCATCTATCTCACATATCCATCCAATCCTAATCAATTCAATCTAGCATAAATCATCTAATCACATCCTTGTTCTTGTTCCCAGCCTTGCTACAAGCCTTGATCCAATCATCACCATCGTCATCATCATCAGGATGTATCCTTCCCTATCCTTTCAATGTTTTTTCGGGATGTATCCTTCCCTCATCAACAATTCCTTCATCATCACTATTGTCATCATAATCGGGATGCATCCTTCCCTATCCTCTTTTTTTTTTTGGGATGCATCATTCCCTCATCAACAACACTTTCATCATCATCCTTGGCATGTATCCTTCCCTATCCCTTTTGCATTTCTTTGAGATACCTCATCGACAATGCTCTACCCATCATCAATCCATTTTGGGCTTGTAGCTTGACTGGGGCAACATCACATTTGTCCTTGAATCCATTTGTGCTTGCTTTTATCTCTTCATCTTATGTCATCCTCTCTTATCCATAATTTTGCATCATCTCATCCATTTTGAGAGCACACCCATGTTCTCTTGAACCCACATGTCCTCTCAAGGGGGCATCCTCAATCCCTAATATTCATCTTCACTCCCATCATCTTTCTTCCTAGTCACTTCTTTGAATGACTGGGGCATCTTTCCCAGTCTAACCATCTTCTTCTTGGTGTTATCTTTTAATCTTCTTTGAAATGATGCTACTTTGTAGCACCATCTCAAAGAGGGGAAAAATGTAGATGCCTAAGTTTGGACACTTAAATTTGTTCAAATTTATACCTTTTTGTCTAAATATCCTCTTATTTGCATTAATTAAGTAATATTGCTATTATTTAATTAATACCCTTAAATTCCTCTAAATCCCTAAGGTATTTGGTTCAATAAATAAATACCTTACCCTTTATTCCTTTCCTTTAAGGAATTAAATAAATAATTCATTTATTTAATTCCCTTTATCTCTCATCCACTCACCTAATCCTAATCCACTTCCTAATTCCATCATTAGGGATGTGCACATTCCTAATCCATGATTAGGATGTGTCACATCCCCCAACTTTTGCAAGTTAGCTCCCAACTTTTGCAAGTTGGCTCCTAATCCTCATTAGCCACCTAACCTTCCCTTAATCATTGATTAGCTAGTCTAACCAGCCCCTTAGTCAACTCTCCCCATCCCCCAAGGAATTTTTAATTCCTTTTTGTCTTCCCAAGGTCCTTTTTGAGGAATTTTTAATTCCACTCTCATCTCCCAAGGAATTTTTAATTCCTCTCTCATCTCCCAAGGAATTTTTAATTCCTTTTGTCTTCCCAAGATCCTTTTTGAGGAATTTTTAATTCATCTCTCATCTCCCAAGGATTTTTTTAATCCCTTTTATCTTTCCCAAGGAATATTTAATTCCTTTTATCATCCCCATGCACATTAAAAAGGAATTTTTAATTCCTTTAGTCAACTCTTCATCTCAGCCCTTGATCTTTTGCCCTCTTTCAATCTCCACCATCCATTTGATCTCCCTAGGTTAAATGGCTAGCACTTAGCCATTTTTGGTCTCCCTTCTTGCATTATTCTCACACACACACTTTCAAGCATTCATCCAACCCTAACCATAAGAACTCATCATCTCCATCTTTCAAGATACCCATCTTGCATCCATATCAAAAACCCTTCATCCTTGCATCTAAATCAAGCTACAACAAGCCATTATGCTGCTGAAATTGACGTAAAGCACACATATCAAGCCATCAACTAGGCCAAACAACTCATCAAGCTCAAATGAGGTAAAAATGGGTTTCATTGTCTTTTTCAAGTTTGAGTATCATCTTAAGCAATGATCTTGAGGTGTTGTTTTTTGTTTTTATTCCTTTTGCATTTCGTTTCATCTTGCATTTTCTAGGGTAGGAATCACACTGCACACACTATGTTTATTTTTTTCAGACATTCTTGGAATGATAAGCTATTTTAACTGTTATATGAAACATTGATGCCACCATTGATCGCAGTGATGGAAAATGTATGTTCTAGGTTGGTTGTTTTGCAAGAACATAGACTATTTTAAAAATGATTTACAAAGAGTTTTCTAAATGTGTCTTTTTTATATTATTTGTTTTTGGTCATATTGTTAATGTCTCCATAGAAAATTTGAAAGATATATGTTTTGAAATAAAAACATTGGGAATGGAGCTTGTCAGCCTTTGTTGCTTTAATTGAATCTTTGGCCCTTGTGTTGTCACATAGAGATCGTGGCCAACCACTAGTGTTGTAGCTCCAACCTTTTTAAAGAGCAGTCTTAGCAATGTCAGTGGACTCTAGCTCTCCGCAGGGTACTGGACAACCCTCAGGTGCCAATCCCGTAAGTCTGTTCCTTGTTTACTTTTTGCCGTTGACAATTGTATTGGCTCTTTTCCATGTGCATCCAACGAACTACAAAAATGCTTTGCTTGCATTAGCAACCCTTGTAATATATAGTCTAACTTATTTATATTTGAGGTATTTATGTGTCCTTCACCTTTTTGTTTGCTAGCCATTTGGGAGTAGCCTATGTGTAGCTATTTATGTGTCTTTCATTTATTGGAGTTGCATATAACTTCATTTTTGTTATAATATTTACTATGTGACATTCAATGATGATTGTCATCTACGTACTGTACAATAATTTTTTGATTTAGCTTGATTCTACCTACACACATATATATCTACATTTATACTTGTTGATACACACAATTGCATTTAAACGTATACATACATATATATATATATATATATATATATATTTATATATATATATATATATATATATATATATATATTTATATTTATATATATTTATATTCGTACATGCATTGCGAAGTGTAGGTGTGGATAACTATGTATGTTGTGCAAAATAAGCTACAACTCTACACTAAACAATGCCTTATTGAAAATAACATAAAGTGTTGAATTACTGTGCTAAGTTTTGAATGCAACCTATTATTGATACCATTGCCAATATATGCAGCCCATAGATGAAGCAATGTTTCTGTCACAAGCTATGCCAAGTGATGTTTATTTCATTTGCTTAGAAAAAAAACATATGTATCTAGATTTAAACTTATCTATATTTGTTCTTGTACCTATTGATAGGTCACTATTGGGAAAATAATTTTCTAGGTCTTTGTTGAAACCATCATTGTTTCATTTAAGGCTTTTGTTTTGTGGTGATGGTTGCAACACTATACAATTTACTTTGTTTTCTACAAGGAATTATTGACTGTTGTTCTCTATATTTGGCTATAACCTGAAGCTACAAAACAACAGTCAACAATGCCTTTTTGTAAATAAAATAAACTATTTAATTGCTTTGGTAACTTTAGAATGGTAAATATTATTGTGGCAGTATATGTGGACTATTTTATTGCTTATTATGTCTATATATGTGGATTGTTTTATTGCTTTGCAACTATCGCCACTACACGGAAACCATAAATGAAATAATATGTTCAACGCTATTCAACAACAATAAAAAATGAGTATATATGTGCATCTAACATTATATATATATATATATCGATGTAGCTTTTGTTTTGGAGCTGCATATATATGTATTGCATGTGTTGGATGCATATGTAGGAATCTGTTGCTTGGAAATATATAAACATGCTAAAAGTGTGTGTTTCTTTTGTTATGTTTCATTTCTATTTTGGTGTGTGCAGATATGTATGTATGTGAAATTAGATGTAGACAACACTGATATATACTACTCACCATGTTTATTGTTTGGGGAATCTAAAATTAAATGCACCTTTTCAGTTATTATTTCTTCCAGCCTCACAAAAGGAGTTGTTAGAATGATAGGCTATATAATAAGCATAATAAGGCACATTGATTTCACCATTGATTAGATTGGTGGATGATGTATGTTCTTGCTCGGGGGTTTGGTGAGAGCTGAAGAGGCTCCATGACCTAATATGGTAGGGTTGAGAGAAGGCCTCATTTTGTTGTGTTTCATTTTATATTTCCTATGTGCAGATCTTTGTGTTTTTGACATTTGATGTAGATAACATTCATATGTTTGGATTCGACCTATGGATATATATGTGTGTTGTCTACATATAACTTTAGATGCATATATATTTGTATAAATTTAGAATCTTATATTGCTTTCCACCAATTGCCACTACATGGAAATCATAAATGAAATAATATTTTTGCAGCTATTCAACAACAATCAACAATGTGTATATATGTGCAGTTAACTTTGGAAACATATATATCAATGTAGATTTTGTTTTGCAACTCCAAATATATGTATTGTATACATTGGATGTATATGTAGGAATCTATTGCTTGGAAATATATACACACAAAAAAGTATGTGTCTCTTTTGTAGTGTTTAATTCTTCTTTTCTTTTGTGTAGATATGTATGTATGTAAAATTAGATAGAGACAACATTCATATATACTCCTCACCATGTTTATTGTTTTGCAAATATAGTATGTAGAAAAAATTCATATACACTCCTCACCATTTTTATTGTTTTGCAAAGATAGTTGTTATTTGTTTCATCCTCAGAGAAGCATCCTTACAATAATAGGTTTTATATTGTGTAATAAGGAAGGTTAGTTTCACTATTCATCATAGTGGTGGACAATGTTTGTTCTTGCTCGAGGGTTTGGCAAGAGCCTATGGGGCTCCATGACCCAATAAGGCAAGGTGGAGAGTAGGCCTTCTTTTGTTCTTCCTCATTTTACTTTCCCTATGTGCAGATATGTATGTGAAATTAGAGATAGACAACATTCATCCCTATGTGCAAATATGTATCTATGTGAAATTATATGTAGACAACAATCATATATACTCCTTTCTATGCTTATTCTTTTCATAAGATAATTATGATTTTTATTTGATCTATGGTTTCTTTCCACTGGGAATGGTTGGAAAGTGATAAAATAGTTCACATTCTTCATGATAATAAGCCATTGTTGGTTTTTTTAATATGGCTTCAAGGATAGTTGTTATTTGTTTAGGCCTCAATAATGATTTGATCAATGTTTCATCTGACACTTAATATACAACCTTCCATTGTAACAAACCCTTATTGAGGTTTAGACAGATAATAACTATGCTTCAAGAAGAACATGGACTATTTTATTACTTTGAAAACATTACCACCATAGAGGAACCATACAACAATTAATTTTGATGCCAACCAATGTTTATTTTTGTTGGCCTTCTCTATCGACATGCCAAACGCTTTTAATTTAAAAATCAAGAAACATCTGCCACCTTTTTCTCAATCGGAGTTCGGGTGCAGGAAGGCTTAAAAACCAAGAAGGCTGACAAAAATTATGACCAAATGTCACACAGTAGGGGAAAACCACACATCTAGAGGTTCCCATAATTTTTTCCTTTGTTGTTTGAATTTTTAATCTTCTTCTATTGGCTTAGTGTAGAGTATATTGTTACTACATGTGAGTTCCTAAAGTTAGATCAATGGTGGCATTAGTCTTCCATATGACACTTAAAATACAACTAATCATTCCAAGAATGTACTGACAAAATAAACATAGGGATCACTATGTATGAATATTGTTTGCATCTACAATGACATACATACATATTTGCACGTAGGGAAAATATATTGTCCATCACTGCAATCAATGGTGGCATCAAACAAAAAATCACAGTAACAAACCTATGGAAAAATATAGTCTTTCCTCAAAAGTACCTTATCGAAAATGAAACAATATTTCCTTCTCAACTCTCTTATAAAAAATGAGACAGTATACCCTAACCTAGAGAACAACAATCAACAATGCACAAAACCCACGCAAAACCATAGCCACAAAACCCATGTAAAATGATAGCCACAAAACACCAACCATAAAAAAAAAAATATTGCTTTTAACAAACAATATAGTCTTTTCTCAACAACACCTTATAAAAAATTGAAACAATATAGCCTTTTCAACAACACCTTATCGACAATGAGACAATATACCCCAAGCTAGACAACAACAATTGACAAAAACTACATAATGTTAACAATTTTATTATGTTGCAAACATAGCCACAAAATGGAAGCCACAAAGAGAAGCCCATAAAAATTTGCAATAACAAACCCATGCAAAAATATACTCTTTTCTCAATAGAACCTTATCGAAAATTGAAACAATATAGCCTTTTCAACAACATATTATTGAAAATGAAACAATGTTGCCTAAGATAGAGAACAATAATCAACAATGCCTAATGGAATCAAACATAAACTATAAAACATTAACTATTTTATTTCGTTGCAACTATAACCACAAAACGAAAGCCATAAATCAAACAATATTGGTTTCAACAACAACCCAGATGGGGAAACCCACAAAATACAAAAATTAATAGTAACATACCCATGCAAAACCATAGCCACAAAACGTGAACCATAAATGAAACAATATTCATTTTTTACAAACAATATAGTCTTCTCTCAACAACACCTTATTAAATTTTGAAACAATCAACAATACCTTATAAAAAATCAAACAATATAGCTTGCCACAAACCACGAACCACAAATGAAATAATATTGCAAACGGTTTTTCTGATATGCACCTCTTCCCACTAGCTTTCTCTATGCTGCCTTGTTTCTCAAAGCCTAGAAAAAGCTGCATAACATTAACAATTTTATTCTCTTGCAAACATAGCCACAAAATGGAAGCCATAAAGAGAAACCCACAAAAATTCACAGTAACAAACCCATGCAGAAATATACTCCTTTCTCAACAAAACCTTATCGAAAATTGAAACAATATAGCCTTGTTTGCATCTACTATGACATACATAGATATCTATACATATAGCACATACATTGTCCATCACTTCGATTAATAGTGCCATTACCAAGAATTTTTTTCTTTTCTTTTGGAGTCATTTCCCCATGCAAAAAACGGAAAATAACCTCCAACCACCTTCATAGAAACTTCTCAACGGATGGTCAGACTTGCACCTTCATAGAAGCTCGCCCTCTTGGAATCAACATTAAGTGTTGTATGGTATCCATGTAGTGGCGATGGTTGTGCCAACAATTTCCATTTAAAACGTTAGAAGAGGTGGTGAAAGTCTTTGCAATTTTCAATAAGGCATTGTTGGGTGTTCTTCTATGGCTTTACCTGCTATCAAAGTTGTGAGCCAAGATTGTGAGCTTCTTTGAAGGTTGAAGTTCGATTTCCCTTTTCAACACATGTATTAGTACGTATGTATATCTATAAGTTTCTATTCATCTATATATGTATATTGTCTACATCTAATGCCCATGCACACACATTTCTACATGTACTTTTTTAGTGTGTATATTTCCAAACAAAAAATTCCTACATATGCATCAAATGCATGATGCTGGATTGTATTTTTTGGCATATTTGTTAAGTGTACCTTTTTAGTTATTATTTCTTTCAGCCTCAAAAAGGAGTTGTTGGAATGATAGGCTATATATTAAGTGTAATAAGAAAGATTGGTTTCACCATTGATCAAAGTGGTGGAAAATGTATGTTCTTGCTCGAGGGTTTGTTGAGAGCCCACGGGGCTCCATGACCCAATATGGTAGGGTGGAGAGTAGACCTTGTTTTGTTGTGTTTCATTTCATATTTGCTATTTGTTGTTTAGCTACACTGTGGGTCTTTAAGTTGGTGCTTGCAAGCACTTTATTGTCTTCATCATAATATATGCATATGCATATGTATATTTATATATGCATGTACAATTAAAAAAGTGAAGTTTTTTTAGATGGAGGCTGCAATGAAGGAAAGCATGATGCATAACCATAAGCAGCAGCAGCGTTACACTCTCCTTTAAAGAGTGCATTGTACCTTCCATTCCTTGTAGTCTCCATAAAAAATGCATATGCATAGATACATTTACATATACATATTCATATATGTATGCTTTGGTTGTTCTCCATAAGGAATTGTTGAAAAAAGAATTGGTGCACATGTGGGTTTCTATTTTTATTCTTTTTTGCACATGGTTTTATATTTCCAAGTAGAAAATTCCTACATATGCATCCAATGCAAGATGTCGGTTGCAACAACTTGGCTATTATTCTTTTCAGCCTCAAAAAAGGATCTGTTAGAATGATAGGTTCTATATTAAGTGTGATAAGAAACATTGGTTTTTCCATTGATCATAGTGGTCGAAAATGTGTGTTCTTGCTCAGGGGTTTGGTGAGAGCCCATGGGGCTCCATGAACCAATATGGTAGGTGGAGAGCAAACCTTGTTTTGTTGTGCTTCAATTTATATTTTCTATTTACTGTTTAGTTGCACTATGAGTCTTTAAGTTGGTGTTTGCAAGAACATTATTGTTTTCATCATAATATATGCATATGTATATGTATATATGCATGTGCGATAAAAAAATGTGAAGTTTTTTTTAGACGGAGGATGGAATGAAAGAAGGAATGATGCATAACCATAGGCAACAGTAATGTTACACTCTCCTTTAAAGAGTGCATCATACCTTCCATTCATTACAGTCTCCATTGAAAATACATTGCATATGCATAAATATATTTGCATATATGTATGCTTTGGTTGTTCTTGATAAGGTACTATTGGAAAAATTACTCATGTACGTGTGGGCTTTTTATTTTTAATTTTTTTTTTGGTGCATGGTTTTATATTTCCAAGCAGAAAATACCTACATATGCATCCAATGGATGATGTCAATTGTGACGTCTTGGATATTATTCCTTCTAGGCTCAAAAAATTTATATTAGAATGAAAGGTTCTATATTGGGTGTAATAAGCAACATTGGTTTCACCATTGATCATAATGGTGGATAATGTATATTCTTGCTCGGGGTTTTGGTGATTTCCCATGGGGCTCCATGAACTAATATGGTAGGGTGGAAAGTAGGCCTTCCTTTGTTTTGTTTCCTTTTATATTACCTATCTTTTCATTGGCTCCATTGTTCCTCTTTAAGTTGGAGTTTGTAAGCACTTTATCGTCTCCATTGTAATGTATGCATATGCATATGTATATGTGTATAGGCATATACAATGAAGTGAAGTTTTTTTAGATGAAGGGTGCAAGGAAGGAATGATGCATAAGCATAAGTAGCTGCATAATTACATTCTCCTTCAAAAAATGCATCGTACCTTCCCTTCCTTACACTCTCCATTGAAAATGCATTGCATATGGATAGAAACATTTACATATACATATGCATATATGTATGCTTTGGTTATTCCCCATAAGGGATTGTTGAAAAAAATAATTATTAAGTGTGTGGGTTTTTTTTTTTTTTTTGTGCATGGCTTTGTTACTATGGATTCTTCTATTTTGTGAGTTTCCCATCTGGGTCATAGTTGAAACCAATATTGTTTCATTTATGGCTTCTGTTTTGTGTCAATGGTTGCAACAAAGTGAATTAGTTAATGTTGTTTTCCATAGGGCATTGTTGAGTGTTGCTATCTACCTTTGGCTATTTTGTTCCATATTCGATAAGCTTGACCTCTTTACTTATGCCATTGCCCTTTAAGTTTGTGTCTACAAGCATTTTATTATTTTCCTCATATTATGATTGTAGGGTCCTCAGCCTTGTTCAAGTTCCAACCCTGCATCAAGCATGGACCATAAAAAGGAAACAAAATGCAAAAGAAACCAACTTTATTATGTGCGCCATAGCGACCAGATTTGTGTGGGTAGTTGAGCCAAATACTTGCATCAAAGAGCCACTATAGATCATTGTAACTTGACCCCGCCTGAGCAAGCAGGTGCACCACAATTGCATCCACGCTCATTGGAAGAACTTGCTGACTTTTGTAGCATCGCACCTCCCATCCCTTGCTAGCTTGCACACAACTGTCCTAGTGAAGGCGCCTCACCAATAGGTGGCTGTAGACCTCAATAAACTCTTGACAAGCATGGATTTCCATCCACATCACCGTCTGCCCACTACTCTAGCAACATGTTTGGTGATTCTTTTCGCACTGCAATGCAATCCTTCTGTCGACGCATTGATGCTTTGTCTGGTTTGAAAGTTTGTAGTGTTTGAAAGGAAAGCTATGTCGACATGAGATTGCGAGCATCCAACACAGGTGCCATATGTTTGCGTTGTGCTTCTAAAAAGGGCATCCATAGATTCAATTTAGTGAACAAGATGGATCTAGGCCCACAACCTCCCATCCTTGCAAAGCTTACTCAAGTTGAAGAAATGCTTATAGCTAGAGGTGCTCTAGTTTTGCAAGTGACCCATGCTAGAGGAGGCCAATACAAATATCATGGCCATACTATAAGCTTCCCTTAAAACATTATGACCATTACAACTTTGTTACCATGTCGCCTACATGATCTTGAAGTGGTGATTGTGCAAAGAACTGACATTTAGGGGATGAACTATGATTGCTATGTTGACAAACATAATGTCATGGCTGCATTAATATACAAAATTGAGAATGATCCATACTATAGTGACGTTGCAATAGATTGTGATGCTTTAATTTTTTTGCCTGCTATAAGTACTGACATCTCTAATCTTCTGCACACAATGAAAGAACCAACACATAACACAGCTGAACCAGTGGTAACTCCATAAAGTGTTGTTGATGAGGAAGCTAAGCTTGAGAACTCGTCATCATTTCTTCCATTGATGCCCAACCTTCCCTGGGAATTGCAAGAAATTAGAGATGCCTTGCAGATTGAAGACATTAGTCAAGATACTTTGCCTTGGCCTGAGATAAATTATAACCCTATCAATGAATATAATACAAAAGGGTTATTAAGCATGAATTTTCCAATCTTATTCCCCACTGCAATAGAAATTCCCCTACAATCGAGAAGCATACAGATTCAATTACATGAATATGCATTGCACTTGATGAGATACTATGACAATAGATTTGGGAGGCATGCCAGATTTAATTATTACCTTTATAATTTGATAATGAGACATCAAAGCCAACAATCAACTTCTGTTTTTATGAAAACAAACTTGGAGGAAAGGATCCCAAAGTCTATTCTTGCTTTGTGACAATTCATTTGGGAGGAACTAGACACCTAGATAGCAAACCTACTTGTTCACTTTGGTGCATCTTTGCGAAGGACACACTCATATTGGGGCAAGTGCTGATAAGAGCTTGCAACAATGATCCACCAGCTTAGCACACCGACTCTCTTCTTCACTTTGAACTCTGCAAACAAAAAATGGCCTAATTTGCACAAGGTAATTAATCCTCATGCCCAACTGCATATGCCATACTCTTGAAGATGATTCAAAAACAATGTTGTACAAAACCCACACATAACAACCTTGTACATGCACTTTTCATTCACCATTTTCTATGAAGAGGTTATTGAGAGACTTTTCCACACAAAGGACTACTGGTATAGGTATGAGTGGCAACACTGTGGATCAAAACATTTCCATAGTTTCTTGTGGCTTCCAAGTGCCCCGAATATGGACATGTTTGATTGGTCCAACCCACATGAGCTTCAATAGGAAAAAAATTTCTTTGATCTCTATGTTTCAGCATGGAACCCTTGTTCCCTAGATCAACTAATATCAAGAGTCCACTACTCATCTTTGGAGAACCTGTGCTTTCTTAGTAGTCCAAAAATTTCTTGCATGGATCCAATGGTGGATTATGAATATCTGTTGAACATGGTAAAAAGGCATACCAAGTGTACTCAATACACTTGTCTTAGGAATACACAACCATCATTGACATTGGTAATTGGTATTGAATTGAACAAATCCTATAAGCCAACAAGAAATGATGAGCGTGTTAATATCCACAACCCTGAGATGCTTGCAATCTGGTGAGAAAACATTGATTGCCAACCAATCTTGTCAAGAAAAATTGTGCTAAACTACATTTCCAAATATGCATCAAAGTTTGAAAAAAAATCTAAAAGCTATATTGATATCTTGCAGAGGCTTGCAAATACAAATTTATCTAGGGATAAAGCTTTGATTGCCTATCAAAAATTCATGATGAACTTGGTTGCAAATCGTGACATTGGTGCACAAGAAACATGCCATATGCTACAAAATTTTCCCCTTGTCATCTCAAGTCAACATTTCTTGTTTATGAATGTCAATAGGCAGACATTCCACCATTTGAAAATAGTTGATAATGGTGACGAGCTTGGAAGTGGTTATATTCATTGTTACATGAAAATAATAGCTGAAATGGAGACTATATCCCTTATTCAATTTGCGCAACTGTATACATATTGAAAAAATTGCAAAGGTGGGGGCTAACATTCCCGACCACAGCCTATTATTATCATTGTTTACTTGATATTCAAGTTTTCCCCCTTGGAGCATAGTGATACCTTTGAAACATTTTGTTGGTCAGAATTACTACTATACAAGCCTTTTTGAAATTTTGAAGCAAACATAGGCCTCACAAGAGAAAGAATAACACAAAACTAGAGGATATTTCATGTTGTTAGCTATCACCCTTGGCATGCCAATAGAGTTATTGCTCCCCCTGATAATGAAGAGTAAGGCGACAGTGATATTGATAGTGCCCAGTCTCTACCTCCCATAGATGAATATGAATGGGAGTTTCTTTCTCGACTTGCTACTACAAACAATATTTTCTTTGACCAAATGCAAATATTGGGTAGACGGGACTTTGATCTGCATCACAAGTGGGATGCACACCATGTTCTAGAGAATCTGCATAGCATTGCTGACCATTTCATTTCAACAAGTAAATTGCATATAGCTGAAGACACTCTTTTCCCACTAGTAGCACCTACACTTTGTCACCAACTATCTCCTAAACAAAAGCTTGCTCTAAATATCATTGAATAACACCATCTTGGTCCATCTACATCATCACCATTGCGTATGATCATTCAAGGAATTGTTGGCACATGTAAATAATTTCTTATAGAAAAGATCCAAAGAACACTAAATACATCACCAAAACATAGAGTGAATCCTTTGCTTGTTTTGGCACCAATAGGGGTGGTTTCTTACAATATTTGTGCCTCCATAGTGCATACAACTCTCTGGATACTAATTAGAGATATAAATCCATTAAAAGGACAACCATTGACCATATTTCAAGAGGAGTTCAAACATATTAAGTACATATTAATTGATGAAAAGAGCTTCCTGAGGCCCAAGTTGTTGCTTAAAATAGATAGTTGATTGTGGCAAGCATTTCCTGCTAGACATATGCAACCATTTGGTGGTGTCTTTGTTATACTCGTGGGTGACTTGGCATAGTTTCCACCTATTTTTGATAGGCCTATGTACGCTTCTCACCCCATAGCCTTTCAATCTTTGGCACACTTTTAATATTGTTGTCACGCTTGACACTATCATTTGCTAGCATGGACAATCCAACACACAACAATAGTTTCGTACACTCCTTATGAATATTAGAAATTGTCAGGCATCCCAGTCTGACTGGAAAACTCTTATGAATTGAACAAATGTCATGCTTTTATCTAAGAAAAACCAAGATTTTGATAAAGTTGTTCACTTATTCCCAAAAAATAGGTTGGTTTCCTTGCACAATAGAAAAATGCTTGAACACTTACTTATTCCTATTGTAATTAGTCCTACTAAAACTCCTTATCAAAACACACATGATTACGGGTGATGATGAACAACTTCAAGCAGAGCTCTTACTTGCAATTGGCCAACAAGTATGTTGACAACAATTTGGGTGGCAGTTGGCCTGGTTAATGGATCATTGGGTTTAGTGAAGGCTATTGTATATGATAGGGGTACTAAATCACCTCAACTGCCTGAATATGTTGTTTTCCACTTCCCAAACTACATTGGACCAACATGGGATCAAGACAATTCAAGAGCCATCCCCATTCCCTTGATCACATAGGGTAGCTGAAGGGAGCTCCCCTTGACAATGGCTTGGGCAATAACAATGCATAAATCTCAAGGCTTGAAACTAGAGAGAGCTGCAATAGATATTGAAACTAAAGAAAGGCAAGGACTAATGTTCATAGCTCTCTCTCTTGTAAAATCAATAACATGAATACGTATAGATCCACCTTTCTCTTTTGACAGATACTCTAGGATACATTCCAACAAATACAATGCACTTCAAATCAAAGAAGAGGATCGCCTCCAACAATTGTGTGCATTCCCATTATGATGAAATGTTTGTATTCTTTACGGTAACTATACCACTTCTCCTTTTCCTTTTCATTTCAATGCATATAGAATTCCCACCATTCCTAATTTTCCTTCCTTCTCGTTCCCTCCATAGTGCAGTTGCAATCACTGCTGCCAAGATAGCCAAAGTTTTAGTTTTATGGTGATTGCGAAGAGAAGTTTCTATTCAATTCTTTCCCTATGTTTCTCCTTGCCTCCAACAACAAACCTAGATTCCTTCTTGTTCCTTGGTTGACCAAATATTATTTATATTTTATTTTTCTCTCAATACCTTCCTCTCCTTTCATCAATGATTTTGCTACCAGTGCTATCGCCTTTGAACCATTTGTGTCTAACTATATCAGATTCTAACAAATTTAAATTGTAAACATTTTTGGCTATAATTGCATATCTTGACAATCCTTAATAGCTTTGTGATCACAAGTTTTCCATGTTGTCCAAGTTGCAACTACATTCCATTTATATACAAGGTAAGGCTATATCTCCTTTATTCCATCTATTATTTCACAACTACATCTGAAATTATTTGTCACAATTGCTACAACTGCATATATTTTTGAAAATGGATAACACTGATTTTAGCTGAACAAAATTGTCAGGTGCCAGAAGAGAATTATATGGGAGTTATAATTGTAGACATATTTTCTCTTGCTCTCTGCATAAGGTATGTATGCATCTTGTTTATGTGATCTCTTCTATTGTAGACACATTAGATATTATTTTTTATAAACTATAGAGTTATTTATATTTCTTGATTTAGATATTGTCTACCAATGACACATGTTTGCTACACTGAACTTCAAATTTTCCTTGTGTCTAACTATATTTGATTGAAGCCATTTAGATTGCAAACGTTCTGAATTGTAAATACACATCTCCACAATACTAAATAGCATTAGAATCACATGTTTGGCATGGTGTACAAGCTGCGACTAATTTCTATTTATATAGAAGGTAAGACTATATGTCCTTCATTCCATCTCTTATTTCACAACTACATGTCAAATTTTTTTTCATAAATAATACAACTATATATACTTTTAAAAATGTAAAACACTAATTCCAACTAAATAAATTTTTCTTAGGTTCTGAAACATTGGTTTCACCATTGATCATAGTGGTGGGAAATGTAAGTTCTTGCTTGAGGGTTTGCTGACAGCCCATGAGGCTGCATGACCCAATTTGGTAGGGTGGAGAGAAAATCTTCTTTTCTTTTGTTCATGCTACATCCCGTTGTACCCACAAGGTATGCGTATATCTTATTTATTTAACTCCTTTTATTGCACATGCATTGCATATTATTTTTTATAAGTTATAGAACTCTTTTTTTCCCCTACTTTGCATATTGTCTACCAATGACACATATTCATTGCACTAAGCTTCACATTTCCTTTCGATTTTTCCAGAACATACTTGAGACAAACAAATCCTATTTGACATAAGATAGTAATGTCTTAGTGAATGATATTTTATCTCAGGTTATATTCATCAATATTGTGGATCTTTTCATAGCATTAGATCTTCTATGAGGTCATCCTCGCCACAAAGTTCTCATCAAGGCTCTATCAACTATTCTTATTTTTGGTTTTCAACAGTCCTAGCATTGATAATGGTTTGGCTTTCTGTTATGATACTAAAATTGTTGAGTTTTCAAATTGCATAATGGGAATTTTGAGGAAGTAATGTTTTGTAAATGACCTTTGAGAATAATCATTTATTGTAAAATTAGTCAAAATTATTAGAAATAAAATAAAAATATATAGTTTCAAATTTTTGTATGAATCTTCAACAAAATTGTATGGATGCAATTATCTCTTTATTCTTAAGGTTCTGCATGACTTATGTAAATACACTTATTTGGCATTTCAATTATATTCTAATCTTTCATATAATTGTATTACCTTTTTGAGATAATGTATTGTCCATTCCTACAATTAATGGTGGTATCAATGTTCCATAGAACACTTAGAATACAATTTTCACATGGCTTTGTTGTTGTGAAATTTTGTCTTTTGTGGGTTTTTCCATCTCACTCACTGTTGAAACCAATATTGTTTGATTTATGGCTTTTGTTTTTTGGTTGTGGTTGCAATGTAGTAAAATAGTTAATGTTATACATTTTATGTTAATATATTGTTGCATTTTCAATTTGGTACTGTTGAACAGTCTATATTTTTCCATAGGTTTGTTACTGTGAATTTTGTTGTTTTGTGGGTTTTTTCATCTAGGTCATTCTTGAAACCAATATTCTTTGATTTATGGCTTTTGTTTTCTGGTTATGCTTGCAATGCAATAAAATAGTCATTGTTATACAATTTATGTTTCTTTCCATAAGGCATGTTGTTGATTGTTGTTCTCTACCTTAGGCTATATTGTTTCATTTTTGATAACGTGTTGTTAAAAAGCTTATATTGTTTCAATCTTTTATAAGGTGTTGTTCACATAATACTATATTGTTTATTAAAACCAATATTGCTACATTTATGGTTTGCATTTTGTGGCAATGGTTTTGCATGGGTTTGTAACTACTGTGAATTTTCTGTTATGTGGGTCTCCCCATCTCGATCAATGGTTGCATCAATGTTCCATACAACAATTACAAATCACTATGCATCAATCGTGTTTCTATCTACTATGACATACATACATATCTGTACATAGGGGATATACATTGTTGACCATTGTAAACAATGGTGGCATCAACGTTACATTTAACAGTCAAAATATGGCTTATCATTACAACAATGTGTTAGTATGTAACAATGTTGGTTGCATCTGCTATGACATATCCAACTCTACACATGGCATTGTTAATTACTGCACTCAATGGTGACATTGATGTTCTATTCTTGATTCATCTTCACTGTGCACACACCCCTTCCATTTGGTGTTCCCCTCTGCTCATTATTGCATGTCACTATACACAACTACTAGTTATATATATGATTTAGGAAAAGTATAGAAAATGGTGTTATTTAATGGTTGATATTTAATGTAATACTGGTCAATATTTTTAAATATATTTAAGATTTTTCATATAAACCCTTTACAAAAAGGGACAGCTGAATCAAAAAGGGAATAACATTAAACAACCATTTGCCCAAAGTCAACAAACCACCAGCCAAAAAATAGCCATAAATAGGCAAACACCACTACATATTGTTTAGAATTTCAATAGCTTCCATCTCACTAGCAGCAAGCTTCTATCCCTTAACCCTAGTATCAGAAACCCCAATACCCAACTGATTTTCAGTCTATTTCTAGTCCTAACCCTAGGCCCACCAGTTTTTACCTCACAACTCAAAACAAAACCTTTATCAGCACCCTTAACAACAACATAATCCTCCCCTGTTAGCTTACCCTCAACAGCCATAACATCAACAGAAAAAAATTCCTTTCTCTTATTAGGGGAGAAAGCCATTGCAGAGTTCAACCTAGTCAAGACTTTAGGAGCTCCACTCTTCATAACCACATTCCAAATTTAGTCAATTTTCTCCTCAAGGGATAACATTCTTCCCTCCGTACTCTGTTTAAGGTTGACGGTTTCCTCTACCATAGTATTAGCAATAGTTTTGAGACCAGCCATTAACTTATCAATTTGGCTTTGGATCAAAGGGTCCTTAGCCTTGCAAGCAACACTTCTAATATGAACATTAGTCCTATTGATCTCATGAAAAAACCATTTAAAAAGTTTAAAAAGCACATTGGCATTGTCACAGGCCGAACCCAACACATCAAAATGATCCTTCCTATCAAAAATTTCAATTCAATTTCCCACAGCAACATCCTCTTCAAAAGAACTCTCATGGACCTTATCATCAGAAGCATCCTTACCTTTACCAGTAGTGATAGGAGACTTCATCCTACGAATGGAATTAGAAATTTTCTTCGCAACAACCATCCTCTTTTGAATCCTCTCCACATTCACTTTCTTAGCTCCTGCAGCATGTTCACCACCCATAGCTCTAACCTTCTCCTACTTTGGCAACCCAATGCTTGTGCTTGAAACATCCTCACCATGGAAACCACCAGCCACAAAGAGAGGGACATTCTTCTCTAGGTGTTGACCGGGTTTCAAAACCCTTCCCTTCCAACTTCCCTCCTCAAGATCCTGCGCAAGTCTAGATGTAGGGGGAGGAGAAGAAGCTTCCCCATAAAGATCATTTTTGTCTTTGCTCCCCTTAGAAGGAACAATCACCTCCACATCATCACTGCAAGTTGTATAACCTGCTTCCTCATCCAATTTACTTTTCCTAGATTTACCCTAAATAGGGGATATGGGGCCATCCCCCAAAGAGGCATACAAGTCTAGGACATAGTCAACATCATCATCCCTATCTGACTTAGAATCCTTATTTAACATAATCCTCCTCTTCCTCAGTTTCTTAGAATCCCTTTCCTCACTTGACTCAGTTTCATAACCCTCCCTAGCTTTAGCAAAAATATCCTTCGGAGTAACCAGAGTTTTTTGGATATCATGAGCTTTAACATGTTCATAAATCAAAAGAATCAACCCCGAATGCAAGACAGGGTTTTTGGGATTCTTCCTATGCTCTTTAATCCCACAATCCATTGACACTAGCAAATAATAGGGAAATGACACCCATTTCTTGTTCCTAAAATGGTTAAGAAATGAAAAATGGTAATTGTTAATGGTCGTGTACCTTCCTTCCAGGGTTACATACCTCATGATTTCTTCAACAACATCCTACCAGAGAGCCTTCAAGGAATTCCTCAGATACCCACCACTCTTCACAGGCTTCAAGTCATCACTATCATTCTTCTTAAAGAAAAGGGACATCGCGGCCAACGATTATTTCTTATCCCTATACACCTTAATACCCTTAATCACAAGGCTAGTAATCTAGGCTATGAATTCCTCATCCACCGAAATTTCCCTACCACCCAAGTCCAGGGTTCTCCCTTTCCACCCTTTCTCAACCAATTCAGTCACTTGAGTATTATTACCATGCAATTTCTCCATGAAGGGAGTTAGACCACCCTTTTCTAAAATCGCCCACACTTCCTTTCTCTACTTAGCAGTATCACAGGATTTGGGATCGACACAATTTGTATCCCCACCCATGACGATGGAAAACAGAGACCAAGCACTCAACAAGAAACTTAGAAGGAAGCAACAAACACCACTCAAAACTGAATTATCCAAAAAAATTACTCTGGAAGCTTATGCGGCTAACGCACATAATCCATGTGAAGGAAACCATAGGACATACATACCATAATGAATTCAAACTCCACACCATATATGACAACCTTTCCTCAAAATCATAACCATACCATCCTTACTAATGATATTCCACCATGTGGGCAAGGACGTGCACACCTTAAAGAATAATTTAACTTTCATTTATAACAATAGTCGTGGCTTCATAAGGGATGGGGTCATTTAAATCCCAGACCTTACTATCTCTAACACCAAAGTTAGCGAAGAAATAAGCTAACTTATTTCCCTCTCTCAAAATATGGGAAATATAAACATTATCAAAGGATTTAATAATTTCAATGGAATCCTTGATCAAAGCCTCAATTGTCCAAGACAGAGGAGATACATTCTTCAAATTATTAATAATGTTCATAGAATCACCCTCCAACCAAATCTTCCTATACCCTCTTCTCTAAGCCAAAACAAGACTATGATAGGTAGCTGTCGCCTCCACAAAGTGGTTTGTGTTGTGGTTTGTCTAGGTTCCCAAAGGGAGTGCCACAGCAGAGACGAGCCTACAATTAGAATTTCTAATCACTCCCCCACATCCAGTAGGTCCTAGATTACATTTACCAACACCATCAAAGTTGATCTTATCCCAACCATCTGGTGGCACCTTCCAAGCAACACTATCTCTTGAAGATTTCCCTTTAGAGACCGAGCGAGATATATCATAGGGAAACTTCCACTTTTGAGTAATTGAAATATTATAGGAGTAGAGATTAATCTTTTGAACAACATGGAAGGAGATCCTAGAAAGAAAATTCTCCTTAATACTAGTACAAATATTATGGGCCATGGATAAAGCAGGAAGAGAAAAGTTTCTGAAAATTTTGTTGTTACGCTCCAACCACACCCCCCAAGTCAAATGAGGCAAAGAAAGGGACCACAAAATCTGCAAGGCTGGATTGGTTGAGGGGCACACCCATTGGAACCATAAGTCTTTAACAGAGCTAGGAAACACCCATCCTAGATTCCAAAGTGAAAGAGCATGATTCTAGATCACACCAACATATCTGAATCCAAACAACAAATGACAAGTATTTTCCACTTCCTCTTCACAAAGAAAGCATCTATTGGGCATAACAAAACCTTTTTTCATCAGATTATTAGTAGTAAGAATTTTATTCTAACAAAATAGCCAGAAAAAAATATTGATCTTAGGAATCAGTCTAGAGGACCAAACAGAAGCCCAAAAAGAAGGTGGACCCATAAAGGAATCATTCAAAGAAAAAGCTGAAGCAACAGAAAAGTTAACCTCAAAAGACAGTTCCAAACAAACCTATCAGGAGAAGGACTAACTAGAATGTGAATGCTTGATATAGCCTTATAAATAATTTCATGACCAAGGTCCAACTCATACAATTTCCTCCAACAACCTCCATCAATATAATCAATAGAAAATTTTCCAACCAGATGCAAACCAAGGTCCATAAAGGGATGAGCCCAAGGCTGATCCTTTAGAGGTCCATTACTGATCCAATTATCATTCCAGAATAAAATAATCCTCCCATTCCCTAACTGCCAGGAGAGACCCTTAGCAACAAGCCTATGAGCCTTTAGCATAAAATTCCACAACATAGAACCATTCAGAGGATTAAACTCATCAGAAATC
>VDFB02336964.1:0-23035 GCA_007258455.2 Sequoia sempervirens | reverse complement strand
GAAGTTTCAAAGTTTTTGAAACATCTGACCCAGTGATCCACCGACTAGAAAGATGACCAAGAAAGAATTGCAACTCAACAAAGTGAACCATCAACGAAGTCGGGGAATCAGGAAGTTATGACAATTTACAAATTAGCGACTAAGCCTATTTTTCTCCCTTAATTTGAGTCTATTGTCTCTCTAGCTGTAACATTTTACATGAATTATTAATGAAATTTGATCAAAGATCATTCATTAATCTTCTTTGTCATTAATATTATGCAATATGCATTGATGTATGTTTTAATTATGGCTCTGGTTTAATGAACCAGTTAAAGTACCATGATTAAATCATTAAAGCATGAGTTCATATAAATGTTTAGTCGATTTGCTAAGTAGTCATGGAGATTGAGTATTGATGTGTGAATAGTATTAGTAGCATATTAACAATAGTGTTAGTAGCATATACGACAATGAACATCAACAATCATTTAAAGTGTATCTAGAAGATGAAACCACTACCATACTTTTTCTTCAAATGATATAATAAATAATACAAATAATTGAACATCAACACATTACTAAAGTCTGAATTTGAGATTTTAAATTTTTTATCACATGAAGGAATACATAGAGGCATTGGCAATGCAAAATATTGCTCAAAGACAACTCTGCACAGAGCTAAGTTGGAACTTGGAAACTCATATTATCAAAAATTTTAAATCACTGCATCACCTTTTCTAGCAACTTCCACTCTTCAAGTGTTGGAATTGTCATTTTTTCTAACTGATGTTGTTTGACTTAAAAATTTGTTAACAATACATGATTCAAATTGGAACCTGTCTTGGATTCTTTAGTCAATTTTGCATTCAGGGTTAGCAATGGTTTGATGGAATCCAAATAGGTCACCACATTTGGGTTCTGAGGAAACTGATCCAAATCAATCTTCCTTGCATCCTCCATTTTCTTTTTGAAATCATTCTTTCCAATGAATCACTTATTTGTGTCAAAATCCTCTGGAAAATCAAGCTCTGTGAAGTTCCTTACCTTTTCATCCACCTTCTTCATCTTGTCTGTAGTTAAATGAAAATATTTCTCTATTTCACGCATTCTCAAGCACTTTTCAATGACATATGACAACGTCATTGATAGCAAGTCGATTAGTAATCCCTTTTGATTTCAAAACATTGTCACTGGCTTTGTAGACTGTTTGTTGAATTTGATTTGTTGATTTCTCTAATGCCAACACATTTTTGTTCTCCATTAAATATTTGTTGAGCTTATTATGATGTTGTCTGATAACATCAATCAATTGAAACATGTCACACAAATGATCAATCCCCTGCATTATTTCATCCTAGATCTTTTGTTTCATATGCCTCATTGTTTCTCTACAAAATGCAAATAACTTATTTTGACTAGACTTAATTTCATTTTTTGCTTCCATCATCTCTGCCTCCAATCTTTCATTTCTTTTTCTCTCCTCCAAATTTTGTTCCCACTGTGCATTTCCATTTGCAATGCTTAGTCTTAATTTTTCTGAAGTGGATTTTTCCTCATCACATTTCTTGTTGCTCTCATCTAGCCTTTGCTTTAGTTCATTCATTGTAGTCTCATTCTTCTTATCCTCTTTGCTTGTTAATGTAGAGGCATATTTTTTAATTCCTTTTTCTAATTCATTGCTCTTGTTATCTTTTGCTTTCCTCTTTGCTTTCTCATTTGCTAGGTTTACATGTAACTTTTCAATTTGAGTCTACAACCTTTTTTTCTCTCTATCTTGCTTTTGCAATGATGTGTACACCAATTAATTTTTCTTCTTTGATACATTAATTTTGTTAGTATTTCTGATTCTAGAAAAATCCAATTGAAAATTGTTCACCTTGAATTCAGATGGAGCCATCTGATTTGTTGGTTTGTTTTGAACTGTGGGAACACGAATTGTGTACTCCATGATTTCTTTACTTTTGTCAAATGTGGGTAATACCATGGTTGTTGCAGGCTCTAAAGTTAGAGCAGACACACTCTCCATTAGTTGCTTCTTTTCTTTTTTATTCAATTCTAATTTCTTTTTAAACTCTTCAATGTAATCAAAACCTGGGGATGCAAGAACAATGGAATACTTGAATGGCGAAGGAATAGGAGTACTTGTAGTTTCTAATTATGCTGTATCTAGAATAACTGGCATTGGGGGAGTGCCTCGAAATAACTCCTTTGTGGTGGATCCACTGGTGGTGTGACTTGGAGTTGGACCTGTCAAAATCCTTTGCCTCTTCTGTATGCCTTGATCACCTAGTGTTTCTGTGGTATATTGTGTTGTTGTCCTCTTGTGTGTAATTTGTTGTTGTAGCACATTTTGACCACTACTTGTACTACTACCCATACCATCGCCACCAGAGGAAGTTCCAGTTGCACTAAGCCCTCCACCATGGGCATGTCCTAGTTGTGATTGTGTCTGACCATGAGGACGAGGATTTGAAGCTCTAATAAATTGACCTATATGACATAGGTCTACTTTTTCACCTCCAACCCCAAGGAAAAATTTATCAATTGGTTTTCTATGCTCTACATCTATTACCATCCAAGGGCCTTGTCTTTGGGACCCCAAAGGACCACCTTCATAACCCATTTTTTTAGCTATGGCTGCTCTTGTAGTAAATGCTTCTTTTGTGGCCTCACTTAAACCAAGTTTGAAATTGACATGGCTTTCTTCTTGCCTATCATCATCACTTTCTTCATCTTCTCATTTATTCAGATGCTCTATATTCTATAATTTGCAAAACTCAAGATCTTCTTCATTATCTCCATACTCTGCAAGAGCTCTTGGATCACCTAGCTCCTTCCTCATAGACCAAAATGGTGCAGGAGCACCTTGGCTTAACTCCAATTTGTTGTGAACAATTTTTGGCTTGTACTGACCTTAGCCAAGTCAGGATGTTTGATGTGTTTTCTTTAGACCTTAGAAGGTCTTGTTTGTGTGAAAAGTTGGTCACTAGGACATAGGACATCCTAGTTTGATCAAGGTTGTTAAATATTGCTTTGTTTAGCTTAAGACAACATATGTTAGGATATGAAGCATTAAGTGTGTTCTAAACACATCCTCGTTGTTTGAAGATGCTAATGGATAGTTAGGGAGGTGTTTGATTCGGAATCAAGGAGTTGGAGATCCTAAAATGAAGGGTGGTGGTGAAGTTGCAAGGATATTGCAAAATTGCATGCAACCTAACTGTTGGATTCCCTTAAAATCAGGGATGTGGAGTCGAGCAACTCCCCTTTAATCATGGTAAAGGCATCAAAAAAGGTGAATGGCTCATAGTTACCAGTTAGTGATCATTGTAATCGAATTTTGGTGTGTGGAATACAAGACAGTTAGCAGATTTCTGTATTTTCTGTGTTTTTGCTTGAAAATCTCGTGTGTTTTTGAGACAGTGATATCAAATACTTGGTGTATACTGTGTTATCATTGTATTTGTGTTCTTAGCATAGGTTAGAGCATATTTCATTTGGTAATTAGGTAGCTTAGAGCAGAGTTGTTGTTTTGAGTGCATAGATTAGAGTGTAGAGAGTTATAGTTGTTGTTTCTGAGCAGTGAATCTTTTCATGGCTCCCCCATAAACACTGACCACGGGTTTTCCCTGAGATTGGTGGAATATGGAATGGGAGCCAATCAAATGTAAATATGTAGCAGTAGGAAATATTGAGAGCCAAGCTATGTTTTGCAAGATCAAACCCTAGGCGAGTGTTTGTTACCCAGTTAGGAGTTTGGAAGAGGAAGATTGAGAACTTAGGCAGGGGAAAGGTGCCACTGTACAGAATCCATACAGTTCCAGGAAGGGCAAGGTAAGGTATTCACATGCCAAGGGGATTGAGACTTCCATCAATCCATCATAGGCAGATTTGAATCAAGAAACAGTGAAACCCTAGAAGATAGGTGAATTAGCCCTCCAATCCAAGAATATAGGAATCAGCTGTACGGCAGAGACAGGGGCTTGAAACCCTAGTAAAGATTTAAAATCCTGAAAAGGGTGTCAGGAAATTTGATTTGTTTGCCAGGTACAGTGGAGAATTTGGGCAGAAAAAGAAAAAGAGTGACTGGTAAGGGCTAGTAGCAACTAGGCCCTCTCAAGACAAAATCTAGAGAT
This sequence comes from Sequoia sempervirens, assembly GCA_007258455.2. Classification (NCBI taxonomy): domain Eukaryota; kingdom Viridiplantae; phylum Streptophyta; class Pinopsida; order Cupressales; family Cupressaceae; genus Sequoia; species Sequoia sempervirens. Next base: position 18,917 of record VDFB02336964.1, on the reverse strand, counting down.
CGGGTAGTTTGCGGATAGTAGAACCTCCAAGATGGATTCCAATGGAGGTGAAATGCATGGAAACAAAGCATCTATCTCCCCTGCAAATAGTTCAAGTCAGATAGAGACATTGGCACTTAGACCCTTCTAAGTCCAAGGAAGAGTAGTCAGTTTCAAAGAGTGTTGAATCCTCCAAGGTGAAGCACAAGGAGAGTAACTCTTGTGACAGAGTTAGAGGAGGGCTTAGTTCATGATCTAAGTCAGTTTAGAACCCTAAAGCCATCAGGTTATTGAGTGAAGACAGAGAGTAAGGTCTTCTAGTTGGTTAGTGCAAGCACATCTTGGAGGTCTCATACACCACAAAAGGCAATAATTTTTTATCATGACCAATTTTTTTCTGTAACTTCCTTCTCTAGAGAATCTAGCATTTTTACTCTACTAGATGGTTTATGATTTATTTCATAAAAATTATTGTACGTCCTAATTGTCTTTCTATGCAATGCCATAATTTCTGCTAACAATTGTTCAAAAGAAATACCATTCTCAACAACACTTTTCTCCATCACTACTTTGACCTCATCCCAAGAATCATTGTTTCTCAAGTTTTCAAGCAAGGGTTTACTTTGATGTTGAATTCTACTTCCAACATTTTTATTGAGCACAATCATTGACTTAATGGTGTCACATGGATCATACTACCAATGAAAGATAGCATCAAAATAAATAAAAAAATCAAAAGATCATGTGCCACACTAAATGCTTTTCTCTCGAATGTGATCCCTCCACATGAAAAAGGTAAAGAAGGAAATAAGGTTTTCTTCCCCTGACCGCTAAAGTGTCTTTCATCACTACTCTACATCTGCCTTACATATTCCAAAGCAAAAACCCTTTCTATCATATGTATTGGAAGTTTGTATGGTTGTACTTCTGATCCATAAAATCTTAGCACAATATATTCTTCCATTAAGTACCAATTAGCCAATTGTATTTCTTTTCCTAGTTGAATGTAGTTTCTACATGACATAGGCAATCTAGGCATTGGAGTATCTGTAATTTCTTGATGCAATGGAGCCAAAAAGTAGTCTACAAAATGACTATAGTTCCTTCGAGAATCATGCAACCTTATAATAGTGGTCCATTCATATACTAGAGCCATTTTCTTTTGCTCAAGATTACTATTACCATAGGGCTGAATCTGAAGCTTGTTGGTCTGAAACATTCATCTAAATTTAAATAGAAAAAGATAGCACAAGTAGACTGTGAACCTAAATGTCTTGGTGGAACCTCCTTTAATCATTGAAAATTGTTTATGCATGGATTCTACAATGTGCTCAATAAAATTATATTTGGCATGTGGAACACCATAATGGATATTATACACCATTTCAAGGAGGCACACACCCACTTCCAAATTGCTATCCAGTTCGAGGCAAAATGCTAGCATGGAAATAGTATCTTGAACCCATGGTTTAAAAATATTCAAATCATAAGGAGGCTTATGATCACCTTTCAATTTGTTTCTATCCTGAACTATTTTATTTAAGAAATATTTTTTCTTCATTTCATCCACTGCTTCATAATCACTAGCAATCTTTGCTAGTTCAATATGGACATTTCCAAATTCTTCAATTGTAAAGACCAAGGCCAACACTTTTCCAAGTTATTCTACATTAATGGATAAAAATTCTTCTTTGCTATCTTTATTAACAATTGCTCTTTTGTTATCATCATAATTTAGGGCATAGACCATGATAAATTCTGGGCAAGGGAAAACCTCATGTAACATCATGCGCCCTAATCTAGTTACCCACGATGCACTGATACTATTAACTTGCAATTGCATTTTCTTTGCAACCTTATTCTCAAATGAAAATCTAAGTTCTAAGGTACGCCTACCATAGGTTTCAAGATCATAAATATCATGGTATTCATCAGTGAAACCTGGGGTTTTAAGCAATTTTGCATAATGTATTTTTTTATCTGACTTTGCTGTAGTGGTATTGGTGGTAGACATGCTGATACAATGAACAATATGAAATTTGTGAATTCCCTATTAGTCCTTAATTTTTCTTTATTCTTAAGCCTCTTAACCCTAAACCTAAACTTCAAATTTTGACAAAATAAGATTTTAAGAAACATCAAACGATGAAACATAGCCACAAGAATTCTTTAACTTACCTAGATTTTGATATTTGATTCTTGAAGTTGAAACTGTGTTGAAACTTGAAACTGGGTTACTGGAATGGATTTGTTGGAAGTGGAATCGTGGAACCCAAAATAGGGTAGTGCACTGCAATGAGCAAACTGAATGACACCGAAACTTCTACTCGTTACTTATGAACTACACAATACACAATTAGGTAGTACAATGTACATAGCAGACAACATTTAAAACAAGCCATTAAAAACAATGATTTACTCCTGCATTGACAAAAAATTCTAAACCGTTGATCTCTATTAATCTAACGGTTATAGTGTAATTCCGGAGGTTTAAGTTTGCAAGCGTAGTGCTCTATGCATTTCATTCTAGAATGCGACTACAACCATACATCAAATGTTCATCGAATGGTTGAGTAATTTATGATATAAATAATAAACATAAAACATGTGTTTTAAATTTACTTTAAATTTTCTCTAAAACATGTGTTTTAAATTTGCTTTAAATTTTAATGTGCTAGGATTGACATCAATGCCAAGGGGCCAAAAGGGCCAAAAACTTAACATTTCAAAGGCCTTAATAAAATGAATAACAATGTCACATTAATAGCACATTACACAACCATTAATAGCACTTAACTTGCAAAGGACTTAATAAAATGAATTACAATGTCACATTATTACATTAATACATAGTAAAAATAAAAATGTAAGCACAAGCACCAAGCTTATGCTAGACCGCTGGTGAAAAGTTGAAAACATAAATGTGATACATGTATCTTTGAAAATAAATGAAACTTTCCGGGTCAACCATGAGCTCTGAAAATAAACACATGGGACTTGTCGAGTCAGCCATGGGCTTTGAAAATAAATGCATTGGGAAAGGGATGGGGAAAGGGGGCCCGATCAAACTGGGGAAATGGGAGTAGTGAAGATACAAAATGTACTTAGCCCCTTTCAAAACCAAACTAGTGCAAAAGATGAGGGATTGTAAAATTGCTCCCATGCAGAAGATGAGAACTGAAATTAAATGCATGGGAATTTCCTGGACAACCATGCAGACGATGAGGGGTATTCAAATTGCTCCCATCTTCTACTTGCAGCTTCCATGCACTAGGATAGCACTTATCTCCATCAAAGCTCCTCATCCTAGTTCAAAACCTGTCTGAGAAGTCAGGTACACCAAATCAACTTCTTTCCAATTCCACCCATTATGAACTTGAAGGAAATTGGTCTTTTACTCTATAACTACATAATTGGAGGTAGGAGAATTTAGAGCATCCCCAATAATATCATATCATCTTCTTCCTAATTCCTTATTAAGTTATTAACCCTACAAAATGAAAACCCTTATGACAATTAAACAAATGATTTTAGTTGTGCTCACTATCCTTATTTATGGGCCAAAACTATTATCAAAAGTGCCACTACCAGCTTGGTACCTTGTACAGCTCACACGTGTCACATGTGAGGTTGTGTATAGTTGCTATTGAGTACTGAATAGTAATAATTGTGATTTGCGCAAACCAAAAATCCAACTTAATCGCTACCTCAAGCTAGCTACATGCAAAGTTACAAACTGTATGTCACATTGACAAGCTGTCAATTGTCAAAATTGACAATTCCACACAAGATGTTGATTGTCAAAATCACTGGATTCTTGACATCATCATCTATGATTCTACAGTACATCATGCAATTTTCAATATAAAGCTATCCAATCAATCACTTTGGCTATTCATATGGCATTAATCATTATCAATGTCTTAATAAGTCACAATACATTTTTCTCACTTATGATCAAAACTATATGTTGATTTCTGAAACCAATAATTAATAAAATCTAAACCATTGATTTTTGAAAATCTAACAGTTCTAGTGTTATTCTAGAGGTTTCAGTTCGCAAGTCTAGTACTTCAAGGATTTACTTCTGAAATACATCTATAGCCGTCCATCGAAAACTCATCGAACGGTCCCTCTTTTAAAACAAACTTTATGCACGTGTATAATTTCAAATGGGGACATCGCTAGGTTGACGAGACTCGACCCTCAGGATTACAGAATTAAGATTTAAGGCTTTATCATAAAATATTTTGGTCTAACTTAGGCAATATTAAACGGTAAACAAGAGCTCACTAATATTTAAATGGTAAAATATTTAATGGTTCTATTGTAATTCAAGAGGTTTCAATTTGTAAATCTAGTGCTTGAGAGATATACTTATGGAATGCAACTACAACCATCCATCGAAAATTCATCAAATGGACATGGTCCATAATATCACATGGTCGATGAAATTTGGAACCTTAGAACTAAAGTCTGAAGTTTCAAAGTTTTCAAAACCTTCGACCCACCGACTACGAACTACAAAGATGACCATGAAAGACTTTCAACTAAGGTTAGGAAAAGCACCAAAACCCCGACTTTGGTGAATTAAGATAGGAAAGGTGGCAACTAAGGTTAAGAAAAGCACCAAAACCCTGAATTTGGTGAATTAATATAGGAAAGGTGGCAAGGACAATGCATTTATGAAGTGAAGATCACAGAATTTTTTTTGCAAGTGGACATGACTGGAGGATCAATGGGTAATTAAGATTGGTACGTGCAGAGTTTGGAAAATTATTAGCTCTCGGCCCTCAATTAGTGAAGTTAATAATAGAGTTTGGCATGGAGAATAAGACACACATAAAGTTTGAAAGAGTGGTGGTGGCGGCGGTGTAGATGCAGTAGTTTTCAAATGCAGGCCAACTTCACTCTACGTTCGAGTAAGCAATTAAACTCGTTTTATAGTGAAGCTTCTGACAAAAGATTAATGGGTATGTTTTTATTCACTGATGGGAGGTTGGTACAAAGTGTGCGGATGATTTTGGGGAAATCCTTTAGAAATATGAGGCATAGATACAAGACTAACATGGATGTATACTCCTTGATTATAGCATGGGGTTTGGACTTGGGGGAATCGACAAGCATAGTGAGAGAAGTGATGGAGATGATTGTGCATAGAGATTTCTTGGAAGGATTAGAATCAATACTTGAATGGGCAGTTCTAGGTGAAGGTTTTGACATCCAGGAAGGCTTTGAAAATGTGGAACTAGAAGGGGTAGAAGGATGCATCCCTTTCGTGCGTTAGCTGGAGGATGAGATTAAAAATAAATGCAAGGAAGAAACAAGGTTAAGCTGGGAAGCATTAAAGCTCTTTATAGAGCTGATGAAGGTGGAAGCATAGGAGAAAGTAGAAGAAAAGTGTATGAAAACAAAAGGACAAAATGCGAGGAAGCGAAAGATGAATTAACGTAGTTTTTGTAGAATTTGTAGTTTTTTGTAGGGTTTTTGGAGAATTAGCACAAGACTAGTACTAAATTTTTGGCTTGTTGAAATACGTAAGGTAGATACAGATAGTTGTGGAAATGGTTTTAGTTGGGTAGGGTTACTTTTTCTGTTATGAAGAATGTTAAGATACTTTTTTTACAAAACTGTTATAGTTGTAGGTGATTTTTGGATGGTTGATGAACACAATGAGGCAAATAATCTTTATGTTCATGCATTTTTTTTATTAGTTTGATATTATGTTTAATTCACCAATGTTTTTTTCTTAATCATTTGAAAATAGGTTTAATTTTCCAATGAATTTTATTTTTTAGTTTGAAAAAAAGGTTTTAATCACCAACAAAATTATTTTTTCTGGTTTGAAAACAAGTTTAATTCGCCAATCAAAATATTCTATTTGTTTCAAAATAGATTTTAATCGCCAATGGAAAAATTTTATTGGGTTTAAAAACTTTGCATTTCACCAAGATTTTCCACAGACTTCTAGCGATTAGAAAAGATTTTCCAATGGACATTAATTTTTTTGACAAAAAATGAAAAAATTTGCCACTAAAATTAATATTTTTATCAGGAAGTATAAAAGATTCGCTAGGATTTTACACCTTTGCCAAGGGGGGATTTCTTAAATTTTTCCCTGGATGTGATGCCACATGACTTGATAAAACTCAGTTGGAAGACCATCAAAGGCAAGACTTCTATTAGTTTTCATAGAGAAAAGAGCACATTCTAGATCTTCTCTAGAGATAATGTGATCCAAGTATTGACTAGAGAAAAGAGCACATTCTAGATCTTCTCTAGAGATAATGTGATCCAAGTATTGACTATAACCAAGGTCAATCATGTTAGGAATAAGGCCTTTCACATCTTCCAATGCCTACTGAATATCTTTCCAATTACTCTCTTCTTTAAATAATCTCTCATAGAAATTTTGAAGTCAATATTTTCAACAGGGTCAAAGTGTAACCTTCATTCATGATAGCCCCAATATTCTCTTTTTTATGCTTATAGCTAAGATAGTTGAAGAAAAACTTGGACCCTCTATTCCCTTCTTTAATCCAATGAAGCCTAGCTCTCATTTTGGCCTCTTGAGCCTTAAAGTGGTCTAATTTTTGTAGTTGTATTTCAATAACAACAATACTATTTTGAATCATTTCATTATGAGGATCCATATTTAATTGTTTTCTAGCAAGTTCTAGTTTCCCTTGAAGTGATTTTTCTTTGCATTTGCATTTCCAGGCCTTTCTCCTACCAAAGGACCGAAGAAAAGCAATGCAGTGTGTTAGGGATGCAAACACCATTCAATTCATGATTCTCCCTATTGAGGTTTGGGGATAGAATTCCAAATTCCCACCAAAGAAGCAACACATTCTGCATCCTTCAAATGAGAGTGATTAAGTTTGTAAGGAAGTTCAACAAAAGGTACATCTCTATTGGAAAAGGAAATAGAATAGATGATAGGAAAGTGTTCAGGTAAGGTAGTTGAGCAATCAACTTGTGCACATGAACTTGAAGGAGAGACCTCTGAAGTAATATTATGAGAAATATAGAATCGATCCAATCTATTCAACTTTCTATCATTTCTTGATATGCAATTTAACCATGTAAAATATTTATTGGAATGATTGGAGGACTTATTACAAATGGGGTCAACAACTCCAACAATGTTATGAAAATATATCCATTTTTCAAACTCATCATGGCTGAGTTTGAAGTAATTAAACCGGCTATGATCTTCATGGTGCTCGACCATAGTAAAGTCTCCCCCAACACCCAATCAACATTAGGAAGGTAATTGGAAATCCACTCCCAAAGAATAGATCTGTCAATAGGATTATTGGGAGCATATATGGAACAAAAACCAATAAGCTATCCATTGATAAAACAAAGAGCCCAGGCACAACTATGCAACAGATCTTCCCCTTTGTCAATAAAGGACGTGACTAATTTCTTGAAAAAATGCCATGGGATAGGCATCTAACATCATGCAATATGCATGCATCATACATAAAACTCCATCCAAAATGGTTTGAGGGAACGATCAAACTGCAAGTAGAAGTAATGGGAGGATGACGGATGCCATGATGGTTCATTAATTTTTTGCCCCTTGCCACTTTGAACTTGGTTAAATAATTTTGCTACCCCTTGCCGCTTTCTCGAGTTCAAACTAAGGTCTGCTTTGGATTATTGTTTTTTAGTTATTATTATATTAAAATTAATTATATTACATTATATTATTATATTATTATAAAAAATAATTATATATTATTATATATTTATTATATAATTAAATTCGTATTATTATATAAATAAATTTATAATATTATCATGATATTAAAATTATTGTGTTATTTATATTTATTATTTCTTTTATTATTATTATATATTTTTAATGTAATTAAATTTGTATTATTGTATATTTATTATTATTTTATAATTAATGTTATATTAAATTATAAATGATATATTAATTTTTGAATATTATAATTTTAGATTATTTTATTGCTATTATATTATTATATTTTAATTGTGTTCTCAATTAATATTATGTTTAGTTAGAAAAATACAAAGAATGACTCTTTGAATGTGTTCTCAACTAATATTTATAGCTTTAGAGGGTTTTACCCCATACAACTTGAGCTTCAGGGTCATTAGAAGAACTTAGGATCTAGCATGTGCAAACCACTATAAAGTATTTGATTCATATGTAGGAAAGGCACATGGCCACAAAACCTACAAATCAAATGAATGAGATTCATGGTGGGTTGAGCAGGGCAGCTAGAGCTCACAAAAAAACATTAAATAAGTATGGTTACTGTAGACACCGAAATCTGGTTTAAGCCTGCGACTTTAATATTCTTAATAATTCATATTTCTTCCATGGTCATGATTAAATAGTGTCAATTATTTAATTATTCACTAAAGTCTTCATTTCTTCTATTAATTAAATAATCTTAATTATTTAATTAATTCATACTTTTCTTTATTCCATCTGATTAATTAAATAAACGCTTTTTATTTAATTATGTTACTAATTAACCTTATCCTTCTTCTTCGATTAAATAAATTCTTATTTAATTTACTCTTTATCATACTTCAACTATAATTAAATAAATCCTTAATTTATTTAATTATTCATTTAAATCCCTTCGTCACTTAATTAAATAAATCTTATTTATTTAATTATTCTTCAAATATCAAATCTCGAATTAAATGAATTATTTAATTCATAAATCCTATTTTAATGCATTCCTTTATATTTAGATAATTGTGCAAATTATCTAAGTATTCACTTTGACTCAACTCAAGATCTATTTAAATCGCTCAGTTAAGTCTTGATTTAATATCTGAGTTGCTTGCATGAGTAATCTCTTTGTCATATCATTCAGTCATCTAGTGCTAACTCAATTGTGTGTACATGCAGATTAATTAAATATTCTTATTTAATTAATTAATTCTTGTGCATGCATTCGAACAAGAGTTGCTTTAATCAATCTTTATTTTTGTCATGTAAAGATAATTCTTCTGTTTTTGAATACCAAACTTGAAGATCAGATCATTTATTTAATCTTTAATTCTATTTCTAATTTGTATCACTCATGTCACTACAAACAGTTATCAGAATGCATGTCTAATCTGTCGATCTCAATCGTCCGTTGATCTTTCAATCTTGACCTGTCGTTCAAATGATCAATTTTCTATAAATTGATCTATTCTTCATCATTCCAATGTCTCTCAAAATCTTATGAATTTTTGGAGCAATTATGTTGAATCTTCGATGTTTTTCTAAATCACTATCATAGGCTATACTTGCACGAACTTTGAAAATTTGAGGGCAATTATACTACAACGGCTAAATGGAGAAGGGAAATTGAGATGATACATGGAATTACGTACATATTGGGTGAGATTGTTCACTTTATTTATGTTTTGACTTTCCTTTGTTCTTTGTTGCTTAGCTTAGATTGCATTAGAATTTTAGATTGCATTGCATGTTTGCTCTGATCTATTTCTCTGCATTTTCTAGACGTTACATTTGGTGAACCCGACGTGAAGACACCATCTTCACGTATCCGTAGACTTTTATTTTGAATTTGCAGGTTTTTGTACGGAACGAGACATCACCTTGATGAAACACTGCAATTGACATTCAGAGATGCACCAGCTTGGCAAAATGATGCAATTGACTTTGTTGGCTGCATCTGTGAATGGAAACGACGCATCTAAAAAGGAATCACACATCTGTCATTTTCTGAGCCACAACTGACTGGTAAAATACCGCGACACATTTGACAGAGAAAATGACGCATCCGACTGGTATATTTTTAGGTTTTAAATTTTAAATTTATGGTTTCCTTTCGTGTTTTTTTTTTCACTAATCTTCTATTTTCAGCATGTGTCTTGAGGAGTTAACAAAGTTTTTATAGATCAATAGTCAAAGACACAAATGAAATTACTAACGAATCTTTCTGCAGAACGCATGTTGAAGACCCTAGTTAAATTTTTGAGACAGATTATTTGGTAGTGTAGCAAATATTTCATTTGGATTAAAGTTAACAAGTGTCTATTGTGTTTGGTGTAAAAGCACGATTGTGTAATTACCCTCACAATTTGATACATGAAATTATCCTCTCCCCTTGCACATCCGTGCGATCCTGGGTGTAAGAGAAATGGTTACCAACTCTAGAACTTGGGCTTGTTCTGGTGGGAAAAAGTACTCACCCCAGGATGACTCAGACCGATAGCACCCTGAACCCGAGGGACTTCCAACCGGTATATAAAAGTGGATTCTTGGGGAAAGCCCAATAATCACGCTTATGGTTCTCACAAGATGGATTCGAAAGGGGACTCTCACTGCATGGATCATGCCCTATGAACGAAATGCCCTAATTAAACACCTTTGTTTGTAGTGTCCAAAATCCTTCTATTTATTGGTGTAGCAGGTCGAACCTGTGAAGCTGTCTCATATTCTTACGGTTCATGTGTAGAGATGAAGGTATGCCATGGGATGTTCATGGGTACTATATTTTGGATGCCCTGAATGATGTTAATGAGCCGTGGAGGGGAGCCAGAGGGGTCAAGCTACTAAGCATCCGCCTTGAATAAGCGTAGTTGGGGAAACCTAAGTGAGAACTCAGTAAATATTATCCTTCATAGCCTAGGATGTGCTTGTCTGTTGTCAAATTCAACGTTCTTTGAGTCCAAAATCAAACTGAAAACACTGTATCTTATGATTGTCTTTCTTTTCCAGAACTTGATCACAAAAAATAGCGTCAGTTTTATATCTCAATTCACTGAAAATACAACAAAGTCACAACTGTTCACCAGAAAGTCGCAATTGTTCTATCGAGTCGCATCTATTTACTTTAGAGTCACATCTACCAGATTAGCTCACATTTGCTTTGTCAAAAACCGCATCTATCTTTGAAAACCGTACTTGTGATATTCTGTGACGCATCTGACAAGGTGACCTGCAATTGCAGTCCCAAATGACGCATTTGGCATTGTCGCAAAATTTTTACTGGTGCATAAGTTTAGGAAAACCGTATCTGTTACAATCTAAGTCACAACTGTCATTACAAGTTGCATCTGTGACAAAACTTAACCGCATCTTCTAGATTCAGAGACTGAACTTTACCGCAACTGTGAAACATAACCGCATTTGATAAATTCTGCGATGCATTTGCCAGATTATTAGAAAACCAGAATTCACGTTCACTGTCCAGTCACCATGGTTATACTAGTCTTTTAGTTGTCTTTCCACAAGGAGTCCTTGAATAGAAACCTGGAATGATTTGCTCAATTTTGCATCCTTTAGGTATCATTTAGTCATTACTATAGTCATTCTGATTTTGAGTTTTACTTTCATCTTTGAGTCCATATTTCCTTGAGATTAAACTTCTAGGAAGGTCGCTTTTGCAAACTTTAGGATAGGTCTACCATCTACACTTTAGAAAAATCATAGCGTCAACAAAATTTGTCATTGAACCTAGTCCTATCATCTTATCCTTTTTCCTACAGAGAGTCCTCCTAGCTCATCAGTCTAGTTAGGAAACTCAACTTGTCTTTGATCCTCATCCTATATTGGTTCCTTGACTTAACTAAATTCACACCTTGGTTAGACTCTAGGTAGTTGGTCCCCCCGTCTCGGGTTTACAAAATTGATTACCGTAGAAGTCTGCTTACACTTTGCATCTTTAGATATTGTCATATTAGACTAGCATCATCTTAGAACATTCCTTATTTTGGATTCAGAAAATCCCAAAAACATAGACTAGAGTCATATTGTCCATAGACATAGTTTTACATTCCTTGCATATTGAGCTTATCTTACATGGTTGAAACTAGGTCTAAGAGAAGGGAGAGAGAAAAGATGTCGAACCCAAATGAATTCATCAATCCATTCTCCACAAGACCTCACAAGACTTTATTAGACAAATTCACCACTAGAAACACTCAAGGACACATTACAGTAGAAGACATAGAGGCTGCGACACATGACCCTGAGTTTTCCTCTTTTGTAGATGAGTACCTAGCAAGTGATCGTCAATGGTACTTAGCCAAATTGCTAGCTAAAGGTGCTACCTTACCTATAGGATTCAATATTAGCACCTTACAAGCTCAACCTGCACGAGGGACTAATACAATGACTGCCAGTACTGCTATACCTAAGGTAAATACAACCATACCATCTGGCATACCTACAAAGAGTACGACAGTCCATACGTCTCCATTTGGTATGTGTGGCATGACATCAGGATTTAATTTCACTGTAGGGGCATCATCGTCCACTCCCTTCGGTCCTCTTGTTGGGAGTAAAAGATATAAAACATCAACTTCTACACCAAATGTCAGTGTCACGAGTACCATACCACAGTCAACGGCCATACCTCATGTTCACATCACAAGTACCATACCTCAGTCAACGACCATACTTAGTGGTCAAACCACTGGTACTATACCACAAATTACACAAAAAAGAGGCATTCCCTCATTCCAATATGGTAATGAGAATCCATCTTCCCAGATCAGCAGTCAGAATACATTCACATAGATTCCAAATCAGAACCCATTCTCCTAGATTCCAAGTCAACACCAATTTACATAGATTCTGAATTAGAACCCATTCTCCCAGATTCCAAGTCAACACCAATTTACACAAATTCTGAATCAGAATCCCTTCTCCCAGCACGGTACTCAGAATCCGTTCACATAGATCCAAAGTCAAAACCAATTTATGCAAATTCCAGACCAGAACATGTTTACCAACATTTTGAATCCAAACCTACCTCAAATACCAACATTCAATCAAAACCCATCACGAGATCTTAGATTTCAGAATACATACACATATCCACATAACCCACCCAACACATCATTGACCCAGGTTGACGTCTTGCAAACACAAATGGACAATATGGCGGTGTCAACTAAGAAATCCTTTTCAACAAAGGAAATATGCCCATTGTTGGAATTGATGCCTCAATCTCATAGGCTAAAACCTCTAAGAAAGCATGGTCACTGTGACTGGTGAGATGTCTGTCCGATCTGCTAGTAGATCCTAAACTGTCACTGTGACCTCCTGAATGTCTTGGCGATCGACATCTGAAACCTCAGCGTAACCTTGGACTGTCGGAATGATGTCTTGGTGACGATAGGAAGTCTTGCCGATTATCGGATGTCTTCGGTGTGACTCTTAGTGAAAGGTGACTTCGGTGTAACATATGTGTTTCGGTATGTAGTCTTACCGAATGTGGAAAGTCTCACCGATGGGTTTTCACTAGGGGTCTTCAGAGTAACTCAAAGGCTTCGATATGAAGTCTTAGCAACGAACGAAGTCTTGTCGACAGTGGAACATCGGTATGATGTCTCATCAAATGGCTATTGTCTCGCCGATGAGAATATTTATGTCTATATGACTTGTGAACTTCAGTGTAATGTCTTGGAAAATAGTGATAGTCTCATCAATGGGATTGATGAGGTCGATATAACTTGTGGACATTTGTGTTTTGTCTTGGTGAGTTGTGATAGTCTCACCGAATGGCATACTCAGGTTGATGTGACTTGGGAACTTTGGTATGATGTCTTGGCGAGAGTGACAAGTATTGGCGATAGCGATACAAGTGATGATCATCGGTATGAGGTCTTAGCGACACGGAAATGTCTAAGTGATAGCTTGTGAGCTCGGTGTAACCTCTTGCCGATAGGGATGACTCTTGGCGATAATGATGATCTAGTCTTGTGGCATCTGGGAGACACGGTTAGTGTCTCACCAACATGCGACACATGTTGATCGTTGTTGACCGAGTGAAGATTGTCCTACGTGGTGCGATTGGACCTATCAGAGAAAGCAGGATGTGCACCATTTGCTGAACTATTTTTGTGTGGAAGGCTAGCAGTGTGTTTGCAGACTTCTTCACGAGGAAATGGAAACATCTATGATGATAATGATGTTGAGCTGGAGATTGCAGTTGGACAGTTGTGATCTACAAATTGGAAGTGAACCGATTCACAGAGCCTGTCGAGAACGAATGCATATATGTATGCATTGGACATTCTAAAGAGTGTGATGTAGAACCGAGAGAGAGGAGAACAAGGTTGATGAGAGCTTGAGAGATAGTGAGGGCCGAGAGGCTGGATTGAGGCTAAGGCCTTGAGGCCTATGGTTTGATGGTTTGATCAGATGCTACTGGTTGTATCCAGAATGAACAAGATATAATCTCTGAAAAGGCTATGAGCCTGAAACTGTATTGTAACCTTCTATTGTTGAATAATACAATGGATCGATCTTTGGAGTGTGGGGTTTTTTATCCAAGAGGATTTTCCCCACGTAAATCTTTATGTTCTGATTTCTATCTTATCTTTCATCTGTGTCGAATTCTATTTCTAGAATCTGTCATTGCTTGCTGTTGAATTTACATTTGCTTCTTCAGAAGGATTAACGTGGGAAATAACTGTGTCTGTTTCCGCTTTAGGACACAGTAGTACGTGTCTTTGAGGCAACCTAATAGAAATTAAAGTTACCAAAGGCACTACTGTTATGGAGGTTTCTCTGAGATGCTCCCTCATTTTTTCCTTACACCCATTTCCCTTTGATAGATCATTGTACATGACCCCTTTTCCTCATGGGTATGTCATACCAAATCTCCCTAAGTACAATGGAAAATGGAATCCAATAGAACATATAAGGGAATTTTCTACCATATGCATAGATGTCACTTATGTCCCCACATATCTTATGAGACTATTTCCAAGAATTGTTGTAGGGATTGCACTAGAGTGATTTTCAGGTCTAGACTATGGCATCAGATCTTGGGGTGAACTGGCTGAGAAATTTGTTGAGCAATTCTCCTTCAACATAGACCACAAGATAAATATAGAAACCTTGTGTCACACAACACAAGACGAAGGTGAAACATTCATCGCTTTCTTCCAGAGATGGAGGACTATAGCTTGCTAGTGTCTTGTCGAGATACCTAAAAAATAAAAAGTTACTATGTGCCAGGAAAACCTTCATGCAAAACTAAGGAGTAACTTAAGGGTACATTGTTGTACATCCTTTTCAGAACTAGTGGAAAAAGGGGTTATAATAGAAAAGGATCTCATTGAAAAAGGTGAACTTATGACATCAACATCCAATAGAAATTTGATCATGCAAAACACCTCCAATGGCAGAAATAGATTTTGGTCTCGCAACAAAAATGTCACCAATGATGGGGTAGTTGATGCTAAAATTGTACAAGAAGAACCAATCACCACATTACAAGGACCTAACACTTCAGCCAACACACTTAATGTTGTCAATCAACCTCCCAACATGGTCCAAAATACTCAATGTCTGCAACAACAAAGGAGGTTTGAAAAATGTGAGTTCACTCCCTCAGGGGAACCCATTGAGTCCGTATTCAAGAAATTGTTACAACATAATCTTATACAGTTGCAAGAGCCAAGACAATACGATCTGGGACAATTTAAACCAGTTTGGTGGGATGACAATGCCTTTTATGATTATCATAGAACTAAGGGACATAACCTACAAAATTGTTGCCAACTAAAAAGTATCATACATGATCTTGTCAAACGGAGAATAATTGAAGTTAGTGGATAGAAACAAAAGTCATCAAACATTCATCATTAAGTCCTTTCTGATCCGCTACATGACCATGGGAAAGGAACTGTTTCCAGTTCGAGTACTAAGACCAATATGTCGGCCAACTATGCAAGTATCAAGCATGATTATAATAGTGGCAAAACCATTCATCACCTTCGTATTGCCAATGAGAATATCAATACCATTACTATCAATACAAATCTCGAGTGTGCAGTCAACACTCGTCGTACGAAGATCACTATCCAAGGTCCTCCATCGCAGCAAACACCACAGCCTTCCAAGTCACAATATAACCTACTTGACTAGTTGGGAAAGACCCCAACCCAAATCTTAATTTTGGAAATGTTGTGTATCTCTCCTGAACATAGATCCATTCTAGATAAGGCTTTACAAAACACCATGGTCCCCAATGATCTTGATGTCAATCATTTCCAGGAAATGGTGGGCTATTTGACCAATAACCATCATGCCACGTTTTCCAAACAAGACTACGCAACTAAAAAGATGAATCATAATGATCCTTTGCATCTTGAAGTCCTTGTTGATGACACCAAAGTTAGATGAGTTTTTGTAGACGAAGGAGTAGGGTTAAATTTGTGCACATTAAAACTAATTAAAGAATTAGGTTTCTCAGAAGCATGTGTAGACACAACTAAAAGTATTGTCATTAAAGCTTATGGTGATGAGGAACGAAAATCAAAGGGGGTGGTAACACTTCCTATCAGAATTGGTCCTGCAGTAATGAAGAAAAAGTTCCAAGTCTTGGATATCACCCTTCCTTACAACCTTCTACTAGGTAGACCATGGATTCATGCCATGAAGGTTTTCCCTTCCACATATCATCAATGTCTCAAATTCCCTTACAATGGCATGAAAATAACTGTAGATGGTGACCCAGATCCATTCCAATATTGCACCAATCTAAAAGAGATACCCCAATTCCAAGTGCCAGTAAACCAAGAGGCTAGATCATCCAATCCATCTCCCTATGTTGATCCATCCACAGTCACTTGAACATCTATTTCACCCTCCATTCCTACCACTCCTAGGGTTGAGATCCAAGACAAGGGTTGTGGAGAGTATTACATGAAGACATCTTATTGTGTTAGTCATTTGATTCCTCCTAAGTCACACAGTTTACCTACATTAGATAGGAGACAATCTATTGTCACTATACACATTCTTCCCACAACAACTTTCACTAAATGGGGTGAATTAAGCAAAGAAGCCATAGATACAGAAGGTGTCACTTCTTGGTTGTACAAGGAAGATAAGGAAGAACCTCTCTCACTTGATCACATTCCTATAGATCTATATGGAAAGGGTTTCACAATCATGCAGAGCAAGGGGTATAATGGATAGAGTGGTTTAGGCTTAAATTAGGACGAGAGGATTGAACCCATCTTTGTTTCTCAATGGACAAAAGGCTTAGGGATTGGGTTTCAACCGATTCAGATTGGCGATCCTAGTACCACATCACCCTTAATTGAGGAAGTAAGTGCTTCAAAAGATATTAAGACACCTCATGAACCATCAGACCAATATCACTATGACTCCCCTAACTCCAACGACTATGAGTAGGATTCCCTATCCTCTACCTCTTCCATGGACCTTGACAAGCTATTTGGAGAACTTGAGTTAATGTTAAGATCCTCACCAAATCCATTGAATTCTTGTCCACCAAAGAAAATGACAGAAGAGGAATGGTTTAAACAATATTATTGGGAATCACTTGATCGTACCTCTTGGCAACCTGATCCATCTATTTCAGATAACCAAACCTTGGAATTAGGCCCACCTCTTAACCACCTCGATCTAAACCTAAGAGAAAACATGACTTAGTACAAGAATTTTGTGACCATATAAACAACTCAGTCCTTACCTTGACCCCATTAAAGTTTGATAACTACAACGATGAAATGCCCTTAGTTTATCCCCAACTCATTGATTGGGACCAACAAGACACACCTGTCTTAGACATTTTTGAGAATGACGAAGCAATTGCTGAGTTCCTGGGATTACAAGAAGGCATACCTAACAGTGATCACAAGGCTAGTTTTACCATTGACTTGGACAACGAAGCATATTTTGGGGAATCTGTTCAACCCTCCAGTCGCAAAAATGAGAAAAAGAATAAACAAGATAAAAAAGATGAGTCTCTAGGTGAAAACCAAAAGGCACCTTTAGACAATGAAAAAGTAAAAAGAAAGGACACATCCGAAGGTGAAAACCTCTCCGAGGCACCTAAGGATGGAGGTTTGAACATTCTCCCCATTGCATAGGAAAATTCACCCATGCTCATTGAAGAATCAGTACAAGTCAACATAGGTACAAAAGAGAATCCTCGACTGGTTTATTTTGCAGCATCATTGACAACAAAAGAGCAGCTAAAATTCCAAAACTTCTTTGCACAGAGACATAAATTTTTCCTGGTCCTATGCAGACATGCCTGGGTTGGATCCTAAACTTGTTCTACATCACTTACCCTTACAACCAGGTGTCAAACTAGTGAAACAAAAATTGAGGAAAATGCATCCACATATTGCTTTACTAGTCAAGGCAGAACTCAAGAAACTGTTAGATGTTGGTTTCATTAGATCAATCAACTATGCCGATTGGATTTACAATCTTGTTCTAGTCACCAAACCAACCAGGGGCATCCATATCTGCATCGATTTTAGAGATATCAACAAGGATTTTCCTAAGGATGACTTCCCTTTTCCTAACATAGACATGATAGTTGACATGACAACATGATATGAGATGTTGTCCCTTATGGATGGATTTTTAGGATATAATTAGATCAGAATTGCAACTAAAGACCAACCTAAGACAACTTTCACCTACCCTTGGGGAATGTATTGCTTGAATGTTATGCCCTTTGGACTCAAAAATGGTGGAGCAACCTATCAACATGCCATGACCACCATCTTTCGTGATATAATACACACTCTTATGGAGGATTATGTCGATGACCTTATAGTTAAATACAAGACAAGGGAAGAACATTTACAGGTTTTAGACAAGATATTTCAAAGGATGGAGAAGTATAAAGTGAGACTCAATCCCAAGAAATGTGTGTTTGGAGTAAAGTCAGGAAAGCTTTTAGGCTATATCATTTCCAGATGAGGCATTGAAGTGGATCCAGACAAGGTGAAAGCAATCATAAACATGCCTCCACCAACTAATCTCAGTCATCTAAGGACATTACAAGGAAGACTGCAATCCATCAGAAGATTTGATGCAGGAGCATCTAGTGGTGTAAGGGCAATCATGCATCACCCAAAAATAGTTAAATTTCAAGTTTCTCGGTTTTTAGATTTTTTTACATTTTTGGATACCCTTT
>VDFB02336963.1:0-16397 GCA_007258455.2 Sequoia sempervirens | reverse complement strand
AGGGCCGACACAGTCTGTATATAAGGCATTTTTTGCCTTTTTGTAAATAGTTCTGATTACACACTTTGAAGAGTTAGTGATTTTTTAATCAATCCTTTCTCAATTAATGTATGTTTTTCTGTAACTCAACTGGAATCCTGAATACAACACAGAGTTTACCTTGGAAGTTTGTGTTCATGTTTGTATTGATTCTCATTTCTGTATCTTTCTTTTGAACATGCAAGTCTTTAACTGTGTTTTATAATTCTGCACTTATGTCTTAAGGTTGTGAAATTAATCTTTCCTTCCCAAGATGTGTATGTAGACCAAACCTGTTAGGACTAAAGCATTAATTCTGAAAGAAGTTTCTCTGAGAATAGCAATTAGGCTTTCAAGTGTATGTTATTCCTGTGTTTGTTTCATGATTTCTTATTAATACAGTGTATCACCATAAGTTTAGTTCCATTTTTATGAATTTTCCTTCTCCCTTTACCATCAAAGAATCAATAGTTTAGGTGATAACACAAAGGAAGCTGGCTTTCTCCAGAGGTTCACTCCAATCTCAGGTGACCCACAACCTCGGAGTGATCCAATGTTTCACTAAAAAGCTCAGTTTACAACTTTGCATAGGGTGCATTTCTAGGTGATAACAGTTCTGGCATGCCCAGTGGGACAAGAATTTGTTTTTTAACTACTGGTTTGGTATGCATCCAGTGAATTACAGACTTTATACAAGCCTTTTTGCATACCTGGCGAATCCACAAAGAGCAAGAACTCCAAAAATCAACTCCTTCTATAGTTTATGAAAAGAATTCAAATAAGAAGCAACTCAAGTCTTTTTGAATATCTAAAGCTGTCACCGCCAAGAAGACCAGGAAGAGCAACAAAGAGGAAGGAAATAATAATTATCCATCATAGAAGAACTTGGTCCACTCCTCCATCTATAGGGTCTCATCTTTCTCCACCCACAAATCCACTTCAGATACCGCCAATGGCCGCTCCAAGGAATCAACCCTTTGTTGCTTTTGATGGAGGGAGCCCCTTGAATTTGGTGCAACATAATGACATTCCAATGGCAGCCTTGAAGAGTCTTCCAACTTTCATGAGAGAAGATCAAACTACCCCGATTGAACACATGAGAGATGTGGCTTCATTATGTGGAGTCCATCACATAACCCAAGAGGATGTTGCAGTGAGATTACTAGCTGCTTCACTGAAGGGAAGAGTTGTGCAATGGTATAGGATCCTACCAGTTAATTCAATTGCAACATGGGATGAATTTGGAGATAAGTTGCATAAACCATTTCAAGATAGGTCTGACAACTTATCTCTATTGGAACAATTGACTACAATTAAGAGGGCTCCACAAGAGCAGATGAACGACTTCAACTTCAGATTTTAAAGAACTTGCGATAGAATCCCTACAACAGTGAGGCCACCTTCAGAATACACATTTTTATACTTTTTGAGGGCTCTAAACAGTGATATAGCTGTCATGATATAGTCAATGGGAGGAGTGTCCTTTCCAGATGCTTTCAAAATAACAATCAGAGCTGAGAACAGCTTAATACAAGCTGGTAAACTCGCTCTTAGGCCTCCAATGCCTATATTTCCAAAGATTCATGCAAACATTCATTTGCAAATACCTCCTTTCACACCTCTACCAACTGTGTCAATGCTTCCAGCTATTGTTCTAGTTGTTGTAACACAAGAAAATGCTACTTCTAGTTCTCCAAATGAGTTATAGGAAATCAAAAGTCTACTATAGTATTTTGGTAACAAGCTTGTAAGCTTAGAGAAGCAACAATCATATAGTAGGCCTTATTAGTAGCAAAATTCAGGCCAACAACAAGTATATCAAGGTAATAAACAACAATATCAAGGCAATTATCAGGGCCCAAGACAGAGTGTGAACACAAGGCCTTTTTAGGCCTATGCTCTAGCCCCTGATAGTGTGACCAAGGAGCAGGTTCCTATCCAAAACAACTTAGCAGTAGACTATGAGTGGTGTTACCCTTGTAACCAACATCATAATCAGGCCACTTGCTCAAATAGACTAATCAACCAGGCACTTATGGTACATAATACTTCAAATTCACAGCAGGGTGCAAGCAATGATGCATCCCCACAACACCAGGACCAATTTAGCAATGATACTACCCTACTTAACTGGCAAGGTCAAGAATTCTATGGGTTGAATGAAGATAGTCCTCTAATTGTAGCTAACACCAGGGCAAAGATGAGAGCTTTTGAACTTGGTCAAGTGACTGACAAAGGAAAGGCAGCGACTACAGAACCATCTACACCTCAAGTGGCTCCTGTTTGGCCAAGAAATCAACAACTCACAGACAAGGAGCAGTCACACCCGCAAGCTGATCATACTGGTATAAAGGTACATCCTAAAGTAAATCCAATTGTACCTTATAATATCCTTGATAGTATGAAAAAAATGAATGTCACAATGTCCATGTGGGACTCATTATCCATCTCAGGTCAAAAGGATATTTTACAGTCAGCCCTGTCAAATTTGAAAATGTCTGATCAATATGAGTCTCCAATAGGTCAAGTTAGGACTATTTTGACCAATAATCCTCAAGAAAATGATAAGCGGCCCAACAAAGAGATGGGAAAAGAAATAAAACCACCCCCCTTTTACGTTTCAGTGATTATTGGTGATAAGTTAGTTCATAACTGTATGGTAGACAGTGGAGCTAGTAGCTCTGTGATGCCAAAACGCATTGTCGACAAGCTTGGCTAAAGTAATTTTAGAAAAAGGAGTAATCCAATTGGATGGTACCCCTATTAGTACACCGGGCACTAAGGGATTTAAGTCTTACCCTTCATGCTTGTCCCAATCCTTTTCACTTCCCCAAGACATATGTGTCATAGACCTTCCAATCTTTCTTTTCCGTAGTTTATCAAGAGACTGCCAAACTTCAAGATAGGTGGTTATGTGTCGCCTGATTGGTCACATATGCTATTTAGAACAAGATATGGAACCAAGGTTACCATTAAATCTAAAAGGTTGACCAAAGACCACATTGAGCCTTATAACCCAAGTCCCATCAATGCTGCTCCTTTTGCTGCAAATGCAAATTGTGTTGCTTTTACTGACAATGAGCTGGCTACTGCTCAAGAAGTCCAATCAGAAGTTGTTCCTGACATGTTGCTGCATGAATGGGCAGTTGAAAATGTATTGGACAGTCTTGAGGACCTCATTCAAGATGTTGGTATGGGCAACTATGTCATTCTTGAGCCTGACACAAAGATTCCAAACCTGGAGAAAGGTGCAGATCAGTTGTTGCAACCACTAAGTGAACTTTGAGAGATGTTCTTCGATGGTTCCAGAAGTAAGAATGGAGTAGGAGGAGGTGCAATGTTGATTTCTCCAGAAGGTGATAGGTACTACTCTGCATTCCATTTTGTTTTTGCATGCTCCAATAACACTGTTGAATATGAGGGCCTTGTTCAAGGTCTAGAGTGGGCAAGGAAGAGAGGAATAACCAACTTGAAAGTCTATGAGGATAGTGAATTAATTGTTAATCAAGTAAGAGGCCTGAATGTTGCTAAAAATGATGCACAAAAGTCTTATAGAAATAGAGTGTGGAACATGCTTGAGGATTTTGATGCCTTTAACTTAGTGTCTATTCCAAGAAATCAGAACAAGCATGCTGATAGGCTTGCAGTCATTGGGGCACAATTTGATATTCCAGATGACATTAGAAAAGAGAGAGTGCAATAGTATGTGAAATTTGTGGTCAGACCATCAATTCCTGATAATAACATTCACTGGCAAGTATTTGACAGTGATGAACAGATCCTTTCTTTCTTGCTCGAAGAAGATCAGTTCTCCATGGTGAATCAAGCAAAACTTAAGCAACAGTATGATGATCAGGTCATACAGCTGAGGACCAATAAGTTACCCAGAGGTCTTGTTACCTTAGAGTCTATTTTCAATACTGATGATCAGCTTAAAAAGGGTAAAGCTGGCTTGCAAATCAAAGAAGAGCATTATGAGGAACTAGAAATTTTCAAAGGTAAGCTCCTTAAGATAGGAAATATTTGTTCACATAAAGACAAACAAGCTTTTGTTGCTTTGTGCCAAGAATTTCATGATGTCTTTGCTTGGGAATATTCAGATTTGAAAGGGTTTGATCCCCATATTGCTCATCACACAATTTAGTTAGAACCTAATGCCAAGCCAGTAAGGTAGAAACATAGGCCCTTGAATCCCAAGCTTGAGCCCTTAATGATTAAAGAGCTGACCAAATTAGTTGAGGGGGGTATTGTCTTTCCTATTAAGCATACTTCATGGGTTTCTAACCTTGTACCAGTTAGGAAGAAAAATGGTGAGATAAGACTCTATGGAGACTTCATGAATCTTAACCGAGCATCTTTAAAAGACCACTACCCACTGCCCTCCATGGAACAAATCTTGCAAGTAGTTGCTAGTTCTGAGAGATTTTCCTTGTTAGATGGTTTTTCGGGCTATAATCAAGTGCTGGTTAAAGAGGAAGACTAGTTTAAAACTGATTTTACAACTAAGTGGGGCACCATGGCATACAAAAGGATGCCTTTTGGTTTATCTAATGCTGGTGCCACATTTCAAAGGGCCATGGACATTGCGTTCCAAAGCTTGATCAACAAGATTATGCTGATTTATCTAGATGACATTACAATTTATTCCAAGAGAGCTGATAAACATTTGTCACACCACAAGCAAGTTTTTGAAAAGTGTAGAGAATATGGGATATCCCTCAATCCTACAAAAAGTATCGTTGTAGTTCATGAAGGTAAGCTTTTAGGCCATACCGTATCAAAAGATGGAGTTGCCATTGATTCTGAAAGAGTCAGAGCTATATTGGAGCTACCATTACCAAATCACAAGAAGGGTCTACAAAGATTTTTGGGGCGAATCAACTTTTTGAGAATGTTTATCCCTGATGTTGCAAACTTGTTACAACCTTTGACAACCATGTTTAAGAAGAATGCAGTTTGAGTTGGACAAAGGAGGAAAAGCATAGTTTTGGAGAAATCAAGGAGGCATTAGCATCTGCCCAACGTTGGTAAACCCAGACTTCTCTAAAGATTTATTTTTATATGCTTTTGGTAGTTGTAGTTCAATCTCTATTATGCTGGTTCAGAAGAATAGGGATAATCTAGAACAACCCATTTCTTTCTTCAGTCAAATACTTGCTGATTATGAAGAAAAGTATACATTTGTTGAGAAGCATGCTCTTGCTATGATCAAAAGTCTAAAGAAGTTTAAACCTTTGCTTTCAAACAATAAGGTTCATATTCTGGTTGCACACGCAAGTGTGAAGGAATTTCTGTTGAATAAAGATTTGAATGAAAAAAGAGCAAGGTAGATTACTAAGGTCATGGAGTATGATGTAGATATAAAGATCACCAAATTGGTTAGAGGTAAGGGTCTCTGTGAACAACTTGCTATAGGGTCAAACAACAAAACCAAATTAGAAAAGGATGTTGTGTTTACTAATACAAATGAGTTTTAGAATGCTCAAGATGATGTGCCTATGGGGACAACTAATTGGGTTCAAGATATGACCCATTTCTTACAGACTAGTGAGTGTCCATATGGTTTGAATAGAGCTAGAAGAAGATACTTTAGATTGCAGTCCATACCATATGTGCTGATAAATAATGTTCTTTTTAAAAGGGATCTGAATGGCATCCTACTAAGATGCATTCACAGTGATCAGGTTGAAAAGGTGCTTCATGAATTTCATGATGGGGCTACGGGAGGTCACTTTACCCCAAGAACTACTACCTGGAAAATCATGAGAGATGGTTACTATTGGCCCAACTTGTTCAAAGATGCATATTCTTGGTCAAGAAAGTGTGTCAAATGTGCTTTATTTTCAGGAAAGGAAAAATTGCCTGCTATGCCCCTACATCCAATTCAATTGGAGCAACCCTTCATGAGATGGGGGATTTCATTGGGCCAATAATTCCACCTTCTAGTGCTAGTCACAAATGGGTACTTACAACCACTGACTATTTTACAAGGTGGACAGAAGCGGTAGCTTTAAAAGAAGCAAAAGAGTCTTCAATTTTGAGCTTCTATGAAGATATAGTCACTAGGTTTGGGGTGCCTGACTCTATTGTGTCTGATAACGCTCTTGCATTTGTAGGATTAAGATTAACTGACTGGGTGGTTAAGCATGGCATCCATTTGAGCACATCTTCAAATTATTACCCTCAAGGTAATGGTTTAGCTGAAAGCACAAATAAGAACCTCATCAGGATCATTTAAAGAACCATAGAGGATAATCAAATGATCTGGCACAATAGTTTAAAGAATGCACTTTGGGAAAATAGAGTGACCCCTAAGAGGTATATTGGTAATTCTCCATTTATGTTGGTCTATGGCAAAGAGGCAAGATTACCCCTATCTGTGGAGCTTCCAACTCTAGACATTATTCACCAGTTGGAAATGTTTGAGGAATATGACCCCATGTCTGTGAGGTATGCAGAGCTCATGGAGCTCAAAGAATTAAGGGACAGAGCAATGAAAGCCTTGGAGTATCATTAGCTCCAAATGAAAAGAACATTTGACAAGAGGGCTATAGAAAAAAATTTCAAGGTAGGAGATCTCATGCTGAAATGGGATGTTTTGAAAAGTAAGCCAGGCCATCACGCCAAGTTTCATAACATGTAGACAGGTCCATTCCTTATCAGAGACTGTAAGGAGCACAATGCTTATCAGCTGGCTACAATAGATGGGGAAGTACTTCGTATCCCAGTCAATGGGATACACCTTAAACCTTGTTTTCAAATCTGATGGGGTTCCTTTTTTGTATATATTAGTTTAGGTTTATGTTTTCAATAAGTGCTTCTACACTTCAGGCTAATTATTTTCTATTTCCTGGGTGCTGTGCTGGCATAGTATTTTCTCTTTTGTTTTCTCCTATTTTGTTTTACTTCTGGCAACTTGTTGTGTCCTGTGGATCTCAAGCGAGTTGTGGCTATGTGCAAAACTGATATTTTTATTTTTGTTTTTTGATCCTTCTAATGACTTCATGCCCAATGGATAAACCTAGACTAGTAGTCTTCATGTTTAGTAGGCAAACATCCAGCAAAGGTCACCAGAAATGTTACCTAATTTTCACCCTTAGGTTCAATCAGGTAGAATATCATGTGACAGGGGTTCCATTAGGTCTGAATGCTTCAAACCAAGGAACATATCAGCTTGAGAATGGCAGGGTCCCCCCGATCTATTTTTTGAAATGTTTGTGTTTCCTATCGGCAAGACATTTCTGATGTCATAACAATTTGTTTTTACATACAGGAAGCTTTCGGCATGACATTCACGTGGTCTTGGTGACAGTGGAAAGATCTACCGACATGAGTTGTGTTCACCACTGAGAGGTCTTACTGAATGAGTCGGGTCTCACTAACTAACTCATGATGTGCTTCATCGGCGTAGGTGATCCCTATCAACATGTTGTTTCATCGATCACTTTGTGTCTTGCCGACTAGTGAAGGAAAGATCATATCGGCAAGACTTATTTGATGTCACAACGATCAGGATCCATCTCTAGGCATCTATCAGCATGACATTCTCTTTGTTTTCAGTGACAGAAAAGGATTATATCGGCATAAGTTATACGGTCAGTATGTGGTCACAGTGAAATTGCTTTGTCTCACCGATCGGAGGTTGAATGGAACATATCGGCAGGAGTTTAAGGCTTCGGTGAAGGGTCATAGTGAAAAGGTTATGTCTCCCCGATAGGAAAGTGGCCTCACTAAAGATAGGGTCTCCCTAACTCGTCATGTCTCACTGACATTGGAGCTCGGAAAAGGGTGAAGGGATCGGCATGTGGTCTCGGTGAGTGATGATGGTCTTGCCAAAAGAAGAAAAGGTGGTCTCGATGTGGTTGCCTTCAGCAAGAGTCCCGCTGACAATGAAAAGGTTTCACCAAGAACGGTTGGCATCGGCCTAAGGTTATACTGAAGTAGCGATGTCTCCCCGACCAAAAGAAAGTAGCTCATCGCCAAGAGCTAAGGAGCCCGGAGGGAAGTCTGGCCGACAGGCCAATATCTCACCAATAACGAAGGGTCTCGCCAGGTGTCTTGCTGAATGAAAAGTTTTCCAAAGGAAAAGAAATTCTACAAGAGGTCTCGGCAAAGTGTGGGTGTCTCAGCAAAAAAAGTAGATATCATTATGAATATGGGGCATCGCCATGAGGTTTTTCCAACCTGGTAAGGTCTCATCGAAAGCCAAAGGAGCTCGAGCCTAGGGGAGAAGTGTAAGCTTGGGGTAAATGAAATGAGTTCGCCATGAGCTCTCACCAATTGTTCTATGATATGCTGATAGCTATAGAGACACCTAATCACATCTGTGAGACACTTCCAGTGTCTCGCCTAGATGTGATTCTGATCAAAGGAGTTTTGACTGCCCAAACAATCTATGTGGAGTTCACTCGACCAACCAGAGGGATCTGAAAGCGAGTCGTGGCAGTCTAAAGAACACCAACGGAATGAAAAGCAACATGTATCTTTTTTGAGCTCAGAAGCATTGGAGGCGCTCGACAGGGAGGTTCGAAGATCGACACGAGCAATAGAAGTGAATGCGACAGTTGCAAGATGTTCAAGAAGGGAGTCCCTTCAAGGCAATTTTTGACACCAACATGGACACATAGGGTGCAGCTTGAAATTCAATAAAAAATCTAAGGGGCAATTTTTTTTGGCCCCTGAAATTTTTTGTAAGCCCTAAGGGGCCGATACAGTTTGATATATAAGGCATTTTTTTTTCCTTTTTTGGGGGATGGTTTTGATTACACACTTTGAAGAGTTAGTGATTTTTTTTTAATCAATCCTTTCTCAATTAATATATGCTTTTCTGTAACTCAACTAGAATCTTGAATACAACACAGAGTTTACCTTGGAAGTTTGTGTTCATGTTTGTATTGATTCTCATTTTTGTATCTTTCTTTTGAACATGCAAGTCTTTAACTATGTTTTATAATTCTTCACTTATGTCTTAAGGTTGTGAAATTAATCTTTCCTTCCCAAGATGTGTATATAGACCAAACCTATTAGGACTAAAGCATTAAGTCTGAAAGAAGTTGCTCTAAGAATAGAAATTAGGCTTTCAAGTGTATGTTCTTCCTATGTCTATTTCATGATTTCTTATTAATATAGTGTATCACCATAAGTTTAGTTCCATTTTTATGAATTTTCCTTCTCCCATTACCATCAAAGAATCAGTAGTTTAGGTGATAACACAAAGGAAGCCGAACTTCTCCAGAGGTTCACTCCAATCTCAGGTGACCCACAGCCTCAGAGTGATCCAATGTTTCACTAGAAAGCTCAATTTATAACTTTGCATAGGGTGCATTTCTAGGTGATAACAGTTCCACAAGGTTGGTTTGTAAGTTGTGTTATGTGGTAGTATGTATCATTGCACAAAATGATGGTGTTCTTAATTTCAAGTGGTTATGGAAGAGTTGCAAAATATTTTGATGATGTTAAAATATTATGATATGTTGTTGAGATGATGTGAAGTGTTTTTGTGTGGGGCACATGACTTGGAGAAGCATGTATGTGGTTTCTTGTATTGTTCGTTCAAGTCTGGATAACTTGGCATGCTAGCACTATTTGCAGAGGTACCTCATGGATTGTGAATGTATTTTGTAGCATGGTGATTTGGATTTGGGTCCTAGTTAATCCTTGGTGTGGTTGTCCTTCAGTTATTTCCACCTTGGATATGTTTGGTGCTGACCTATTTTGGTGTTACACATTTAGGTGCATATGTTTCATTAAGGCTGGCCTAATTGAGAGTGTTTAGGTCATGGATGGTCTATAAGCAAGGTAAAAAAAATAAATTCTTGGTAAGTCATTGCTAAGGGGCAGCACCCGTCACTTTGGATTGGAGCTATCAACCAGTGAGGCCACATTCATGGGGCCTCATCCTCACCATTCATATTCCTACACCTTCCTGCATTCCCACCAAGCTCCTTGCAAGACCTGACATCATTCCTCTATTTGGTATGCCTACCTACATTCCCACCAATCTCCATACAGGACCTGATGCTATTCCTCTTGTTTGTTTTTCCTACTTACATTCCCACCAAGCTCCTTGCAGGACCCGGTGCCAATACTTTCTCTAAACACCCCTGTCAGGTGCACTCCCTACCACCTCCTACCTCAAGCTTCTCTTCAAACCTATCATCATATTCAACTTCCTCCTCTTCATTGCACCCACTACTCTTCTGCACCATCTTCAACCAGTCTTTGTCCCTCTCTACACAGTCCTCCACTTGTTGGTTGATCACTTTCCAACCTCCTTTGCCAAGTTCCTACATTGCGTCCTTCCTATCGCCTTGGCTCTGCAACTAGATTCGCAGTGTCCTCCAACAACTTCCATCTTCCTTCTTGCCACTTCTTCGTAGTTTTCTCTTCCTATTTCTGGTGTCATCTCCTAACGTTGTCGTGACTGCATTTAGCACACACATGGGTTTCAAGCAGGCTCGAACCCAAGACCTCCCATGTGAGAGGCTAGTAGCTAACCGCTACATTGTGGGGTCATCCCCATCACCAAGAAAAATTGTTGGAGATGAGTGTAGATCTATAGAAAGTGTGTGAAATATGAGAATTTGATTAAGTGTGGTGAATTGAGTGTGATATTAATGCCTATGACTCCAATGCAATGAGTAGAAGAGTCTACATTTTCAGTGTGCTTGAAGTTGTTGTAGGTAGTGAGATAAAGGTTACAGATGGCATAAAGCTTCAGTGGTGGATTTCTCCTATTTCCTTGAGACAGTGAATCTCTTTATAACAACCTTCCTCTATCTTCTTTCTTCTTGGTAGTGACCCACCCAACAGTGATCCTTTCTTCATTTTTTGGGTAGTGAGCCTAATTACATTTGGTGTTGTAGTACATATATATGTGGTCTAATCCTCGCTGTGGTTTTTCCTTTCTTGGGTTTTCCATGTAAATTTGGTGTTCTTCTGTGTTTCAATGTGTTTACATTACTGTTTCATATATTTACGTTATGCTGATGTGTAATAAGGGTTTGAAAAGATAGTGAGGGTTTGAATGTTTTAATTGTACAACTGATTCACCCCTCCTCTCAGTTGTCCTATACATCTAATGCAAGCATCCAAATTCATCATTATTCATTTATTTTAGTTTTTTTTTAATTCTTTTAGGATTTGTATATGCTAAAATTGGTCTCCACATACCTAGGCATGGAGCTTCTTGTAACTCCCAATTTCCAAATAAATTGTATTCTAGCAATCTTTCCTTCAAATAAAAAATTAAATTCAAATTCAACTTGAATGACTTCAATTTAGAGGAGTTTGAAATAAAATGAAATTCATGCCTACAAGACACAACCAACAAGCCAAAAAATCAAAGAAACAAAAGTTAATATTTTTAGTGTGTAGGATTACCCATGCACCTGGATGCTCTTGCATCAAAGACCTAGGATAAGTGAAATGTTCCATGAGTTGAAACTCATGAAAAATTGAAGATCTTGTGTTTTTTCTTCATCCATCTTTCTTCCTTTTCTATGCAATTTTTCCTTTTCACTTTACATTGCACATTTTTTGTCTCTTCCCTCTTTCATCTTTCCTCTCTTTCTTCCTCTCATGGTAATTAATCCATTCAAATCTGATTTCCACCAATATGTATCTTCCCACTCTATTCCATCATCTTGAACATCATTCTATACCTCAACTTGTATCATCTTGTTGTTTCACTTTTCCAATTCTCTTTCTTCATATCCTTTTGCCATTTTATTTGAAGAAAAATCAACTTTAACATCATCATTACAAAATTAAAAAAAAAACTAATTACTTCTATTTTCTTCTCTTTCTCTATTATTGCAATATTATTCTCAATTTTCTCATCTTTATCCATTTCAACTGTATCAATTACATATAAATCAACTTCATCGAAAAAATCACAAAATTTATATTTTACCTCATCATTGATGCTACAAATTTTGCTCCAAATTATGTGATCCATCCAATTGTTGCAACCTCCTCTTCTATGCATGCAACTTAATTATCTTCCACTTTATTTTCTTTAAAGAGACATATATCAATAAAACCTTTTTCTTCTCATCATTTTCTTCAATAATTTCCCTTCTAAAAATTCTATTTGTTTCCCTTACCTCCTCTTTCAACAATAGATTATCTTCTTATTCATTAACCTCTTTGTCAAACATAGGACTACCAAAGTCCATGCTTTGAAATACTACAGGTCTTCACTATTATGTACTTCAATAATACCATATTTTCCATTCATTTCCACATCCAAAAAATCATGTAACTCAACATCAAATTTATTTTCACTAATTTTAGAAAAATCACATGTTACCATTGTAACCTCTTGTCTCTTTGCTATTAATCCAACTTTTCCTTTATTAAAATTTTCTTCTATATATTTCATACTTTCATCTTCCACCTTTTCTTCAAGTGTTTCAACTTTACACCTTTCATTAGCCATCCTACCCTTTTCACGCTTTCTTTTAGCCTCCTTAAGTTCTCTTCTTTGCTTCATCGCTATCATGTCTAGTTTAGCCTCAATCTTCTTTAGTTCTCCAATAAGCCATCTTGTAAACCTATTTTATTTCCACTCTTCCATATGTAAAATTCTCATAGGCCTTCTCATGTCACATCTCATACTCTACAATCTTCACAACTTTAACTCTCATTATTTAGGACTTCTCTCATACCTACAATAGTCCACATGAGCTCTTCTTCTTCACCGTGATTCCTCTATCTACCCACTAGTCTTGTTATAGGTTGCCTCATATTTGATGCTCTACCTATACGCTTAGGAAAAATGGCCCGGATACCATTTGATGAAAGTGCAAAGGCAAAGATCCCAAAAATAATAAGTGAGGATAACACAACCTCACAAATTATATTCATACAACTCTAAAACTACACTCTAAACTTGTCATAGACCTTCTTTTGAAGATTATTTTGAACCACCAAATGTAAGTATTTTCTATTAAAAAAATAGAAAATGAAATCTCCCATATTCATCTACAAGAAGATAAATAGATCATCTTTTTCCTCCTAACAATAGTCCTCTAATTTCATAGTAAAAAACTCAAAAAACCCATAGTTTCCTACATTCAACAAGGAAAACCAAACTCAAAAAAACTACTAGAAACTATTGATATCTCAATACTAAATATTAACTGGCAAAAAAGATGAATAAGATTCATGAATAGATATGATAATATTAATAGGTCCACAAAGCCTACAAGAACACCTTCAATTTGAAAAAAAAATAAGGCAAAAGATTGCTACATGCAAACTTCTTCAATAAAATTTTTCAATTTTTATTCCAATGACTTCAAATCAACACCTATAACAATGAAATCAACCAAAATACTCTGCTTCAACCCTATTGGGGAATCCCAACCAGCTTCCCAAGTGATTTTTCCATCTTTTCCTCGAGTTTTCTATCATTTTCTTCTTGTTTTTTCCTCTTTTCTCCTCATAGGCATCCCCCTATCT
Organism: Sequoia sempervirens; assembly: GCA_007258455.2. Lineage (NCBI taxonomy): Eukaryota > Viridiplantae > Streptophyta > Pinopsida > Cupressales > Cupressaceae > Sequoia > Sequoia sempervirens. The sequence goes on along the minus strand of VDFB02336963.1, from coordinate 2,912 downwards.
TTCTTCAGCTACAACTTATTTTATTTTATCCCTCTTTAGTGTTTCCTTCTTCCTCTCCCCACTTCTCTGGTATTAGTTCTCACAAAATTTTGTTAGAAAACCATAAGAGGTTTCCAAGCTCTTGATATGTTTCGGGCTAACGAACAAGGCCAAATGGTGCACTTGATCCTTCTTCTCTCCAGGCTCTGCCATACCTAGGAATGTGTACCTATGTGAATGAATGAGACTTAAACTGTGTGTTTCTTCCTCAAGAAATCTATCCACAATGGAAATTGGGAGTGGAGATATGTAACCCTAATTTGGTATAAATTGTATAAGTAATATGAAGGTAAAATTTAATATGTTCAGCTAACAGATGTGAGGTTTAAATTAAGTATGATAAAACTAATAATGAAATGGATGAGACCAGTTCTTTATTGGGTAATAGATTCAAATGAAAGCCTAAGATAAGTGGCTCGTATTTGGCAGAAACTCTAACTTTTTGGCACACTATTATTGGTTTATAACTTTTATAAACATGCAAGAAAATGATTGACAAACTCTACTTATGGATCCAATTGACCCAACCAGGTTACATATAATTTATCAAAAGGATTTAATCTTTACTTGAAAGAACCAATTGGATAAATTATGCAAGAACATAGATAACACCGGATTGGAGATAGATTGACAACCCTAACTATATGATTCTTCTTATTGATCTAATTAACACCTCCATATTACTGTGACTGACTAGAAGAATTTTAATTCCTTAATTTGGGGAAACCAATTGATCACATTGCACAAATATAGAAATTGTGTATTGATAAATTGAATATATGCTTGATATATAAATTTAAATAACAAAGAAGCATTAAAATGGAGACAATCAAATAATTGAATAATTTTGACAAATAGTTGATACCAAGATTAGGCCGCAAAATTAGATATCTTTCATTGACTTCTTCAAAATTTATACATACATCATGGACTTTTGAAATGTAAGCATTATATCTATCAATTTCATCTTTCAATTGTTGTATCTATGAATCCTCTGCCTAGACAGGTGGGTGATAGACAGTTAACTCATCCTCTCTTACTATGGTGGCTTACTACAACTGTTGTTTCAGCTTCACATTCTCAATAAGCAATTTGTTCACCTCATCATTTGACAATTTTAATCTCTTCTCATATTCATTAATCTTCTTTTCCATATTTTCTACCACATGCTTAATGAACATTGTAGAATGCATAGTCATGGTTGCAACTTCTGTGAGGATTGTGTCTTTCATTGTTCTCACCATAGCTGACCCCCTCATTTCCTGCACTACATCCAAGATTCGAGGCTTCCTTGTGTGTTTATGTTTTTTCCATAGAGAAAGTGTTTGGATAGTTGGATTATATCCTGTTCCTGAGACACCTTCCTCTGAATCAAATTCTACTACTAACATAGGATCATCTTGTGCTCTGATATGATCTAGAATAAACACTTTGGATAGCTCCATTCCTAGTATAATCAACATATCACTTTTCAATACTAGTTCTCTCACCTCCTAGGGGTGAGATTAATGCTATCAACATTTAACTCTACAAATGTCTAAGCCTGGATCTCATCCTACTTTGATTCATCAACTCCTATAAGATTGATTTTCAATCTTTCATCAAATTGTTTCATCTTCATCTTAATCCAAAAGTCCTTAAATTCATTAGTATTTATAAAGTTGTCATCTTCCATAAACCTCAAAGAGGCCAATACCCTCTCATCGTCTTGAATTTTAGCAACTCCCTCCTCAGACAACCTGGCCTTAGGATAATGGGGCATTTGACTTATCAGTTGTTCAACTGCCTCCTTTATCACAATAAGAGCTATGACTGCTTCTTCTTCTTCATCATCACTTGAGTCATATTCAACCAATGGCTCAATATTCTACTTTTTAGGTTGTGGTTGATGAGTAGGAGATGGAGGGGATAGATGTGCAAGTGATGGAGGTGGTTTTCATGATGTGGATGCTTCATTAGATGGTTGGTGGGGTGTGGGAAGTGGAATCAACCCCTCATCTTGGGCCATTTTGTATAATTCATCAATTTTTTCAAGAACCGTCTGCATGCTTTTCAAGAGGTTAGGTTCATCAGCAAAAAACCCTTTGAAACTTCTATCCTTCTCCTTGTTTTGATTTTCCCACCTCATCATCATTATCCACTTCTTTCTAGTTTGTAGTACATCAACAAAATATACCAAATTTCTTATGACATCCTCCTTAGGGTCAAAGTCATGAGATATGGCTCTCTTTTTCAACAAGGTCCTTCTAATCATATTGATATGACCCTCTGGGTCACACACTCTCTCCTTTCCAGTCTTGAAGGGATAATTAACCCTCATGTACCTCTGCAATTCTTCTAGCATATCAGATCTAATGGCCAATTCTTCAAATACAATCAAATCAAGAAAAAATGTTCCTTTCCTCTAATTCCTCATCAAATAATGTTCCATATAGATCATCTACAACATCAATTCCATAAAACATACTCTTGTAGGTGGGTGATCCCACAATAGTGGTTTACACTTTTTGGCCTAACTCGACACTGATATTTTTTTTAACACAATCTCCACATTCGGGCACCTATAGCGATTAAACCGTAAGGAATTTGAAGATGATGTAAACTAGAGTCTTGTCATATTTTGTCTGTAGATTCTAAAAATATTTATTTCAATTTTTTTGGAATCAGATTGCACTTCTTTTTCCATCTCCCACAAAAGTGGTTTCAAAAAACAACATTTTTAAAAGTGGCCTTTTACCATTATAATGCATAATTTTTTTCCATGAAGGATAAAATTCAATTCTTCCATTTGGTTTTAACTCCACGATATCTAGTGCTTCCACTTGGTTGAATGGTTTTTTATTGAATATTTTTTCTTTAATCAGAGTTTCCTA